>PVJA010000811.1:0-51889 GCA_004027025.1 Myocastor coypus | reverse complement strand
TTTGTTTTAAAGTTGAAATCAGCAACAAGAAAGTCCTCTATTCTCATTGACAAACATGCTCTATTTACTTCATCCTTACAATCTAGAGTTCTTCTAGAATTTACTAGTCATGTTTTCCAAGCAAATCACATATGTAGCTGGAAAACCTATATAAAAATACAACTGTAGTAAATTTGACTTCATTAGAAATGGACATAAAAAGAGCCATAGACATTTAGGCACAGAGCTTTTCTTTCTTTTTTTAAGCATCTTACTCTAGAAGTAGGAAGAAACAGAAATCTAGAAGAAAATCTTCACTTGGTCTTTCATTTTTAAAGATAGTAATCACACTAGATTTCAAAAACTGTTAAAGATCTTAGAGAATTCCAAGTGTAGATAATATGATTATGGTAAGAAAACATGCTATAATTTATAATTTTATTATCAAGTACTTGTGAATCATTCCATACATTTTTGTAAACAAAATCATATAGAAAACAAATAGAACCAGGCCTGCTGGAACATGCCTTTTATCACAGCACTTGGGAGACTGGGGCAGGTGGACTGCTGAGAGATCAAGATCATTCTGGGATACTAATTGAATTGTAGCCCAGCCTGAATTATATAGAGAAATCATCTAAGAAAAAGACAAAAAATATAGAAAATAATTTTTCCTTCCTGAAAGTTTTTTTTTTTTTTTTTCATTTTTAACAAGATCACCACAAGGGCCAGCGAGATAGCTTGGCAGTCTAAAGTGACTGTTTAGGCAAGCTTAGGCAATTGCAGGGCCCACTGTTGATCCCTGGTACCTCATGCTGTGCTAGCCTCACCCCCAGGGCAGGCTGAGCCGTTCATAACAAAGCAGCAGCAGCAGCAGCAACAACAACAGCAACAACAACAAAAGCACCACTAGCCAGATGATGAAATTTGAATTGTTAAGCCCATGCATGGTGACGCATGCCTGTAACACCAGCCTGGGCTAGGGAAGTGAGCTCAAGGCCAGCCTGAACTGCATAGTGAGACCCTGTCTCAAAAAGACAGAAAAGAAAGAAAGTGAGAAAGAAAGAAAGAAAGAAGGGAAAGAAAAGAAATGAAAGAAAGGAAAGATAAAAATAGAAAAGAACCATAAAATAATAACTTGCAACCAAACTTAGTTTCAGCATGTGGTACAGCATATATGATAATGAAAATGGGGCAGCCAGAAATCTAATGGGAGTGGGACGTGCAGAAACTATGGGCTTGCCTGGCCCTTCCTCTCAGAATGATGCCCCCGCTGTAGCGTTGGCTTCTTCCACACAATACTCAGAAAAGGTGCATGGTCTTCTATATTATCCAAATAAGCTAGACTGAGCATCAACCGCAAAATGCTTCATAGACAGTACTTTTACATGTTCTCAAAGAGTACAGGATACACTAATGGAAACCAAGTCATGCAGCAAATAAGAATGAGCCTGTAGAACATTACACGTATTAATTTGTAAATCATTAATTAGCACACAGATGTTTGTGGAATGATTTGAATTCACTCTTAACCCAATGTTGGCCCAGGAACAGAAAATCAAATAAAATTAATTTTGAGCAAAGTTTTTATTTAAGCTTCACTGAAAGGTAACTTCTAAAATTCTAATTTAGGTTTTGATTGTTTTGTTGTTGTTCTTTTGAGTTAGTGTCTCACTATGCAGTGTGAGATGGCCTTAAAATCACTATGTAGGCCACAGTGCCCTCAAACTCACAGCAATTCTTCTGGCTCAGCCTCCCAAGTGCTGGGATTACAAGCAAGCACCAGCACATCCGGAAAAGGACTTATCTTTTTTACTGGGATTCAAATTCATGACCTTGCACTTGCCAGGCACTTGTGCTATGGAGCTATCTCCTCAGGTCCTATTTTTATCTTTTAAAGACAACAAAAATAGAAGAAAAAAAAAAAAGGAAGAAAGGATGCAGAATTTCACTAACCAAAATGATAGGAATTATTTAAGTGATTATCATTGTTTTAATTTTACTTATTTATTTATTTGCTATGGGTTTCACTATGCAGCTCAGATTCATAGTGATCCACCTGTGTCAGCTTCCCTACTGCTGTAGGGAGTAGGGCCTGTGCCACCATGTCCAGTTTCATTAGCTGGCAAGGAGCAGGGCTGGCACAGTATGGCTACCAGGGGCCAAACTCTGGTCCTTGTGATTGTCAGACAGCACTTAGACTGCTGAACTATCTCCCCAACCCAAAGTGATAGAAACTCAACAGTGGTTGTTATAGTGAATATTGTTGTCTTCAGATTAGGTATTTGGATTAGCAGATATAAACATATAGAATAGGTCATGCTTATAATTAAAAAGAGAAAAAATTGTCTAAGTATTAATTGTTCCTTTTAATAGCACAGTAGAAACCAGGGCTACAATTATCAAAGCTATCTTGTATATATACATAAATATTTTCTCTTCCCTTTTTCTTTCTTTTCATCTTTGCTACATGTGTAGAGCCAGTTCTTATTTTCTTTAAAAAATTATATATTTAAAAGTTCATTAGAATTTAATCTAATGCCATTAGATGACGTATAAAGCTTGTTGCTTATAACTAATTATCTTAGGAATCTGAGCACTGTGGTTTCCGATATACTTGAGCCTAATTATTCAATTATATAAAATTATTAAAACATGATCTTTATATTCAAAATAATTTTGATGAGCAAGTTCAAAATTAAATGCCACCTGCAATTTAAGAAATAAAATCAGTTATAGCAAAACTGCAAAACAGCAACTTTCCGAATGGTACTGGAAGTTCTGCGCAGGAGGACAGAAGAATTCAGGGACGCTGCACTGTATTTCTTAAAGTCTTTAAGGAAATTTCATGCATGAAAATAGGCGACTTCCCTGTTTTTCCTTTCTTCTGTTGCTGTATCTAATCAATTATCCACACATCCTGCAGCCACAGTGGTTGCTTCTGAATACAAATCGGATTAATTAATAAATGGTTCACGGTGACTTCTGCAAATGTAAAATTGCAAGGGACGTCTGGGGCCCATGATTGAACATGGCCCACAGATTTAAATTAGATCGTGTTTCTCCTTTCCCTAGAACCCTGGAAGGGCTTAAAATAAACCCTGAAACCACTGAGGCTTAAGTCAGACTCAACTTTGGCCACACACTGGTCATGTCTGTCATGCCAGTGTCTTCCCTGAATGTCCTCGGGTCCCGCGTGGATTCTTGCTGGCTGCATGCAGGCCTCTCATACCAGCTCCTGGTGCTCCCACGTCCCCACTCCTGGAAGTCGCTGCCACCACTTCCATGTTCACTTACTCTCTCACTTCTTTTAGATCCCACTTCCTCATCAATGCAATCCTTGATCATCTTAAACAAAATAGCATGCCCTCACTTTCTACCCTTACAGGTTAGTGTTTCTCTTCCTAGCCAGAAGCTGATGATGTACTGATTTCTTCCTTTCACTGAAGGCAAGCTTCAAGAAGGCAAAGGATTCAGGACGCCAATTGCTGTGCATCTGACAGTTTGAAAAGATTGTCTTGGATTCCATGGCAGCAAATCCTGGATGTCATAGTGACTGTCTATGAAGATGCAGCCCTCGGAGATGTGGAATACATAATTTTTTTTATGTATTTGGTACAGGACTTATAGGGTCTGCAGCGTCTACAGGGTCTCACTATGTAGATCAGGCTTGCAGTGACTCTCCTGTTTTCAGCTTCTCAAGCACTACGATTTCAAGTGCGCTCCACCACGCCCAGTACCAGTCACTGTCTCAGTGCCCCCTGGCGGGTGGGTATGGTACAGCAAGCTGGGGATCAAACCCCAGCTGCTGCACTCTGCCTAAGCAGGCCCTTTATAGTCTGCTGAGTTATCTGGCTGGCCATACATAATTTTTATAAGAGCAAGCACTGACTATAATCTTAACAATTCATAGTGATACTTAATAATTATCCTGATATGAATGAAATGTGCGCTATCACCCACAGAACTACCTGCAAATGTAAGTTGAAAATGGATCTCAAAAATACAATTTTAAGTGGGCAATATGCAGGTACCAGAATTGAAACACAAGAATTCAATCTAAAATTGTAGATTTTGAAACTGTCTTAATAATATAGCTAGTGAGAAGAGAAAAAGTACAAAGCAAAGTTAGGAATAGATTTTAACAGATGTTCATATATGGTTTAGAGGGGGTAAAAAAAAAAAGGAAATTTTCCTTCACTCAGATGCCTGTCTTGAAATTCTCACCATGTTTGCAGACATTCTGGCCGGCTTCCAGGGTGCACTGGTCTTGTCTGGTATGAAGTGTGCCATCTGTGCTGTATGGAAGTCTTTTTTAAAAAATGGGCTGCTAATGACGCTCTCGGCAGGTGCTGTTAAAGTGAAGCCAGGTGTCAAGCCTGCAATGGCCTAAAATGATCAGGCTTTGCTGAGGGGAAAAAAAAGGGCACACCGCAGTGTAAAATAGAATTTCAGGATAGCATGGGAGCAGTCCATTTTGGGGGTCATGCAAATCTGTATTGCATAGTGAAGCTATAAAAGTTTCCAACTACTACTTCCCATCAGCAATGGAAGTTTTGCTTTGGATAAAGGATTACAGCCTAGATCAAAGGTACACATATCCTTGCTAAATATCTTGCTAATTATATAAATAGTTTTTGAAAAGTTAATGAAGAAGAAAAGTCAGCTGAAATATGCAATGACCCTTCCCAAAATGTATAAAGTAATTTTGCAAAGTTAGTTGGAATCAGCCTTTCATTGTTATTAATTGGAATTGATTATGCAATTGTATTATGTAGGTCTCTATGGAGCTATTTAACTCAGTGAAGGACAAGCATAACCCAAGTACATATATTAACTATGAGTAGTATTACCAGATTTCTGTTGTAGTACACTGATGACCATTGATAGGCTTGGAACTCACAAAGGAAGTTAGGAAAAGTCTACTGTAGACAGATTTCAGAATATGAGTACAAGATATTGTTATCAGACTAAAATATTTTATGTGATTGTAAGATTATCTTCTTGGTTGCTATGTGTAACCTACCTGCTATTTAATATGTTAATTAATATGTTAATATGTTAAACATTTAATCCTGTTGCACTGACAAGTAGGTTAGGTAAAGCATCTTACAGAACAGCAAGTGGCAGAGCTGGGCTCTATCTCTTTGTCAGCGGACTCTCTAAGTCTCTGTTCTGATTACTCCAAGAATAGCTTCTCCTAAAATAAATATATAGAGGACTTCTCTTCCTCGCACCTCTAGTCTCAAACACTAAAAAACGATTGCAATTTATGTAACGCTTAGCCACAATAAAGAAAAAGAGGAGAATGGAGTGGAAGGAAGAGGAAAATACTAAGATAAATTTTCTGTATTTTAGAATGTACCTTATTGCCTGGAACAGCCAAATAAGTGATAGTATTTTACAGACATGAAATTTTTGCCTGACACAATTTTAGTTGAAGTTTTTTATTTCTAATATAGTTTTTTTTCATCAGTTTAATGCTGTAATTCTGCTAGAATTAATGGGATAACTTGATGTTAGATTTGCCCTTGATTGCAAAAACAATATTTGCTATTTTGTTTTCCTGCTTCTACTTGATAATTATATTTCAATTTCTATTGACTACTTAGCCAGTGAAGTACCTTGTGTTCTAGATATTAACTCATTCTAAAATGTCAGCAATTCCCACATTGCAGATATTTTTAGGTTAAATATGATAAGCTTTTGCCAAAATTCTCCATTATAACGGCATCACTTTCCCTGTTAGAACAAAGTTTCACAAAATATTTGTGTATGGTGAACACGTTTTATCATGCAAGTCTTAAAGATTTAAATAATTTGGGTAATTCTAACGTAAGTAGATATATACTTTTCATTAAAAACTTTTGTAATTGACTTGCTATTTTGATGTTTTAGGATACACAATAGAAAGCACACAGTAAAACACATACAAATTTATTAGTATACAAAATGGGGGGCATATCCAGGAGAAAAAAGAAATCAAAGGACTGTGATGACCCAATAGCTTAACATGATTCAGAAAAATCACACCACTCCTTTTTTGGGGGGAGGGACTCTATAAGGAACTCACACACAAATAGGGATTTAGGGCAGGGACTCTGCACTTGCGGACCATGGAATGGCTTGGGACAAAGTCTACTAGGTCTGCAGAACAGGCAAAGATTCTTCTCTACAAAATAGAAGACAGTGCTCTGGGACCGAAGTGTCCCCAGCTGTGCCAGCATACTTCAGTCTGTCTTTGTGCTAAAGCCCCAGGAAAGGAGAAAAGGTATTTTTTTTTTTCTTTCAGGACTTGGACTCCAGGGGGGCTTTGCAGACACCTTTCCTGTACTTGGCAGGTTAGAAGCATGACAAAAACTGATTTTTGTGTTTGCTTTCATGGCCTTTCATTTCTTTTAAATCAAACTGCTCATTGTGGCAGAGGCCATCGTGTTTTGGGATGGTGTTTCCCAAGCCCTAACTCTTGCCAGCATTTGCCAGGAATTTCTGCCCCTGGAGAGTTGCACGGGTTCTGCTCTGAATTAGAGAACTACAGCAAACCCTGTAGGGAATAGGGAAGAACACCAGTAGGGAAGAATTCCTTCCACAGGCCGATCCGAGGTTCTGAAGTCAGTACCATTGGCTTTTGCAATCTTTTATCACTTTTTGGAGAGTGGATATAAGTTAATAAGAAAAAAAAAAAAAACAAAAAACAAAAAACAAAAAAAAAAAAAAAAACTTCCTGAATTAACCATTGGGCTTTTTTAAATCAAAACCAAGGTGGAGGGCTGGCCATACAGCTCAGTGGACTAAGGCGCCTACTTAGGCAGAGTGCAGTGCCGTGGGTTAGACTCCCAGCGTGTGTTGCTGGCCGCATCAAAGGGGGCCGCTAAAATGACAACTGAGACTAGATGATTCACACCTGAAATCCCAGCAATTGGGAGACTGAAAACAGGAGAATCGCTATGGGTCTAATCTATGTAGATGACACTGTAGACCCTGTCCTAAGTATAGAAGTAAATAAATAAATTAATTGAAAAAAGAAACGAAAAAAAAAAGGGAAAACCAAGGTGGAAAATTTTTATGTATTAAAGTGACATATAACTTCTCTGTTCTCCTTTTATTCATTCTTTAGATGTGTTCAGTACAGATGTTATTTTGCATTTGTACCATTTTCCTTACCATATTCTAAAAATTATATATTCTGAAGATATATCATTTTATCAAAAGCAATGGATGTGTCCTTCTATTTTAACAATTAATTTCTGGGTAGTTTAATAGTTTTTCGTTGTATTTTCTTAATTTACAAACTATTTTCTCCATTAAAATAACTGAAATTTATTGGAAATTTTTTAATAAATAGACTGAGAGAAGAGAGGAAAAATAACATAATTGAGCATATTCAGCTAAATATAATTGAGACTTATAGTAATTGAAAATGTAAGTTCCATTAGTTGTTTAGCTTAACAGTGCTATTAAATCTTTGTACCCAGACTGGAATTGAGGAAGGAATAATCTGTAATCTTTGTAAGATTACAGAGAATGGAAATCTATTTCCAGCATGTATTTATGTCGCAGCATCATCACTTCCAGTTGAGTAGGAAAACTATACTGAGATAAAAAATTAATTTGTGAGGTTTATGAGTTGTTTAAATATGAAAATAGTACTTCCATTTCTCTTTTGTAACTTAGATTTCTCTTGCACACTTAGGGGAGCTCCTTACCAACCTGACACCTGCTGTGCTATAGGTTTTCACTATACAGCTGTTCCTGAAGAGGGCTAGCAGGTGGCAGAATGCTCACATCAGGCGAAGTCAGGTGGCCAGAGAAGGTGGAGACACAGAGCAAGATCAGACACATAAAATAGTGTTTTTCCAGACACATTTCCTGTAATAAGACACATCTCCACCTGGGACAAAGCTACAGATACTTCAAAGTTTAATCAATTTTAACCCCTACTTATTAGCTCTTGCATTTCCTAAGCCCACACCTCTTACGTTACCTCCTTCTCAGCGTATTCGACCATCACCTTTCTAGAGGTGCAAATTAAAATACTGTATCCAAAGTGTCACGTGACAGGCTTGCCAGATAGCTCAGTGGGCTAAAGCACCTGCTTAGTCCAGGGATAGGGGTTCGATCCCCAGCATCACAAGCCATGCTCGCCCTGCCCCCGGTGCACTGAGACTGCAACTGAGACTGAATATTCTGGTGCATGCCCGTAATCCCAGCACTTGGGAGGCTGAAACCAGGAGGATCACTACAAGTTCAATCTACATAGTGAGATTCTGTAGACCTTGTACTAAAATTGTATCTGCCTTCACCTCGTCTCTGCCTACAGCCTTAAGTGGATCATCAGCTGGCCCAAAGAACACAAGGTCAGGTCTCCTCTTCCAACCCGGCCTTTGTTCTCATTCCCTTAACAAAGCCACTGACCAATATTAAGATCTCTGTAATTTATTGTCCCACAGAGAAGATTTAAGTTTCTTTTGCTGTTTTCAGGAGGAGGAGTAGGGAAGCTTAGTCCAGCTAAGAGTGAGGCAGTCTGAATTTTCACGTTTAAGGGCTTACCTACTTTTAATTCCTTTTGTGAGGTTGTAACTTTGAACCTTATTTCATTAGTAGAAAAAGAACTCTGTAATTTGGCTGCACTAGAGTGAGTTCTGCTGAGCTTTACATCCTCTTAATTACTATCTTCCAGCTCAGTCCTTTAGCTTATGACTTACTGCTTTGAATCACAGATCCCTGGAGTAGGATGAATTACTCAATGTTAAAATAATTTATGTCCACTTTTCGTCTCCTCAAGATCTTGGTTTAATGAGTCCTAGCTACTTTAACTGGTAGTTACTGTCTACCAACACTGGTGCTTTTAAAAGCTTTTGGAAACTATTAAAATATTTATTTATTTTAACTAATTATATTTTAATACTCAGAATTGAGGATTGCAGTATGCACTGAGCTACACCCCAGATCTTAAAACATTTTTTTCATGTTTGTGAGTAAGGCCTTGTTAAGTTGCTAACAGGCCAAAGGTAGGCTTGAATTCACAGTTGTCCTGGTTTAGATGTGCAGTGTTGCGGATTAGAGGCCTGAGCCACCATGCCCAGCAAACTACTTATGTAACTCCAAAACATTTTATCATCCTAAAAGAAATCCTCATACTCAGGCAGTAATCATCTTTCTTTCTTTCTTTCTGTCTATCTCTCTCTCCTTCATCCTCTACTTTCCTAGCCTTCTTTCTTTCCTCTTCCCTCTCTTCCTCTCTCTCCCCCTGTCGGCTCTCTCCCAGCTTTGCTCTCTCTCTCTCTCTCTCCCTTTTCTTTTCTCCCTGTCCTTGTTTTCTTCCATTCTTTCTTGTCCTGGGGATATAAGTTAGAATGAAGATCAACACGAGTTATTTCCTGTTCTCACCTACCTTCCTTTCTTTGAGACTGCATTTCACTAAAATGAAATACACCCAAACTTGCAATTCCCCTCCTCATCCTCCCTCTGTGAGCCCCCACACCAAGATGAACTTCCTTTGCACATAAGCCTCAACATACAACTACAGACCCATATGGTAATTTCATGTTCCACTTCTCTAAAAGCCTTCACAGTGTTTTTCGTAGAGAATCAACAGGTTTACATCTTTATAAACACTGTACGACGATTCCATTTTCTCCTTATTAGTCCCAGTACTTTTTTTGTTGTTGTTCAATTTGTTTTAGTAATAACTATTGCGGTAGGTATAAAATGATATTTTAATGTGGGTTTCATTCATGTTTCCTTACTGATAAATGCTGAGCTTTATTTCATGTACCCTTTAGCTATTTTATATCATTGTCAATACAAGTTATTGAGATCCTGATTCCATTTTTAAGGTGCATAGTTTGGTCTTCTCCAGTGTTGATTTTAGAAGTTCTTTGTGTGATTTGGAGGTTCCACTCTTTCCAGATTTGTGATGATCCCTAAGGGGGAAATTTAGAGTGGTGGATTCTCACATCAGGAAAACAGAACAAGAATAAATAAACAACCTAATGTTGCACCCCGAGCCTCTAAAAAAGAAGAGCAAGACAAGCTGAAAGCCCATATAAGGGAGGAAATTATAAAGACCAGAGCAAAAATTAATACAGTGGAGGCCTAAAAATCAATACAATGAATTAATGAATTGAAGAGTTAGTTTTTGAAACATTAAATAAAATTGATAGGTTACTAGTCAACCTTATCAAAGAAAAGGAAAGAAAAGACTAAAATTCACATTTTGAGGAATAAAAAGAGTTAAGTCACTAGAGATCCTGTGGAAATTTAGAAGATCATTAATACCTACCTCAAAAATGTTTACTTTCATAGGATGGAAAACACAGAAAAATGGAGAGATTGCTAGATATATACGAATTGCCAAAGCTGAATCAAGGAGCTATGAAAATTCTGAATAACTCAGTATCAGTTACTATGACTAAAAATATAATAAAAAACTTACCAATGCAGAAAAGCCCAGTTCCTGATGGATTCATTGCTAAATTCTATAGAGAAACTTATAAAAGATTTAATGCCAATAGTCCTTAAATCCTTACTGAATAGAAAGAGAATCAGTATTCTCTAACATTCCCCTGAGAAGAAAGTATTACACTGATACCAAAATTAGAGAAGAACTCAACCAAAAATGAGAACTATTGGTCAGTTTCTCTAATGAACATAGGTGAAAACATCCTCCATAAAATATTAGCAAACAGAATGCAGCAAGTCATCAAGATGCATCGCTACCGAGTAAGATGCATCCCAGCAATGCAAGGATGGTTCAATACACAAAAATCCATAGATGTAATAACACCATATCAACAGAGCCAAAGACAAACACTGTATGATCATCTCAACAGGGGGGGAAAAAAAGCTCTTTATAAAATCAAACACACATTCATGAAAAAAATCCTCCAAAAATCAGAATAGGTAGCCTCTAGTTTGATCTTATAAATAACCATCTGTGAAGAACCAATCAATGAGCTTTGCCATTAGGTGGAATAGGTATGATCCTAATATTTGCCAAATTAATTTCAAGGTTTTTGTATATAGAAAACTGCATGTAATTTTGTGTGTGTGTGTGTGTGTGTGTGTGTGTATGTGTGTGCATGCATGTGTGTGTGTGTGTGTCTGATGTTCAGAACTAGCCCCAGGGTTATCACACTGAGCTCCATTTCCAAGATTTCCTCCTATAGATAAATGGGTAAATAAATTTTGGACAATATAATAGAATACTAATTGGAATACTAATTAAAAGAAAAAGTCTATTATGCCATGAAAAAATATGAAGGAATATTTCATGAAGAAATATTTCTTATTGATAAATTATAAAAGCTGTTCTGACAATCGACACATTGTATAGTGACAACTATATGACCTTTTGGAAATTTTAAAAGAATAGAAATCATTAAATTACCAGTCCTGGCCAATAGGTGGGGATGAGAGTAAATAGGTGAAACAATAATGACAGTTTTAGGGCTGTGAAATTATTCACAATACTACAATGGTAAGCGCGTAACACACATTAAAAACTCATAAACTATACAACACAAAGTGAATTTCATTTTGTTTAATTTAATTTTATTTTGTGTTTTAGGGACGGGTCTACAGAGTGTTCAGGGTCTCACTATTAGATCAAAATTGTAGGCCTGTTTACAGCCTCCTAAGAGCCGGGATTACAATTGTGTGCCACCACCCTGTGAATTTCATTTTAAACTATAGATACCAGGTGATTGGTATAAACCGTAAACATAATGATAATATTTACATTAGCAGTCATCATTATTCAACATGTATTTTTTTCTGCTGTCACCATATATTATTTGTTACACTTAATTAGGTCCTAGTTTGTGAGCTATTGTTTTCCTCCCTAGTTTTTAAAATCAAAGTCCTGCTGGTCAGTTTCCTCATGGCCTTCCCCAGCATCATTTCTCTTTGGAACACCTGTATCTATAACTACAACTGAGCTAGCTGGCCATCACTGTTTGATTTCTGTATTTGAAAATTGTCTAGTTTGTGTGTCTTTGATGTTCTACACAGAATCCACTTTGTTCTTGCCCAAGTAAATTTGACTTTTCACATCCATCTCACTTCTCTACTCTTATTTTTGCGACCATTAACTCTGTGCCATTTCACTTTTATTTTCATCATTGTGCTGGATTTATATTTATCAGTGGGATTTTTCCACAACATTTTGTGGAATTCTCAGTTAACCTTTCAATTCATAACTCAATATTTCTAAAAATGTATCATCATTGTTCAGAATGTACATCTTCCAAATCTGGTGAAGTATTACCTCAGTTGTTCAGAAATGCTGGCATGAATTTTTGAAGCGAACACTGAATTTAAAATTTCCTTTTCCTCCTCATCCAGTCTTCTATTTTTAACAGCTTTTCTGCTCAGTCTCTTTATCTAGAATTCTTCATCCTTGAAGCCACTCCTGGAAGTCTGCTCAATCAGTGTCATTCTGCTCTTTCTTTCTTTCTTTCTTTCTTTCTTTCTTTCTTTCTTTCTTTCTTTCTTTCTTTCTTTCTTTCTTTCTTTCTTTCTTTCTCCTTGCACCAGGGTTTGAACTCAGCGCCCTGTACTTGCTAGGCAAGCACTTATTCTACTGAGCTATCTCCTCAGCCCCTCAGTGTCATTCTGGTTTTTCTTTTCTTTCCATCCCATCACTGTCTGCTAGGTCAGTGCTTCTCACATATTTTCACATATTGCCTTCTGTCCATATCACAGAAGACTGGCATGGGTTGACATTTATACTTTTTCACAATTTTATTGTTAGGGATACTTTAGATTTACTTCTCAGTCCCAGAATGTTTCAGTGTGGCTGCATCAAGAACAAAACTATTGGTTTCTCATAGAGCTTGCCTCCAGGATTTAAGTTCAATTTCCAATTAAGTTTTGTAGCCATTTTCTTTTTCACACAAATCTCAGCATCCTATCATGCTACATGTTTATTCAGCTCCTTTCCTAAAACTTTACTGGTCTCCATTTCTACTACTATTGTTGATTACTGATTACATTTTACCTTATTATTTTTATGTGTTCTTTCTACAATGTTAAATGCAAACTCTTAATTGGAGGTGCAAATGATGAATTTTCTATTTATAAAGCAGTTATGGATATAATTTATATGGCATGGTTCAGTGTTTCCACAATCTTGAGATTTTAAAATTCAGGGAAAAAATTTAAAAGGAGAAACTGGTCTACAGAAAGGTGGCAGCGTTTTATTGTTATCTATTCTAGAGTGCTTGTATATAGCTTACTCTTCGTAGGACCGTGGGCCAGGCTCTGGGATACTGAGAATAAAAGAAGGGCTGGGAAGATAGCTGAATAGAGTAAGTGCCTGCCTGACAAGTATGGGCCCTAAGTTCCATCCCTGTTACCTCAATGAAAGAAAGAAAGAAAGAAAGAAAGAAAGAAAGAAAGAAAGAAAGACAAAAATAAAGAAAGCAGTTCAGAGTTTTGGCAATTACTATCCTAGAAATATTTTGAGTTTGTTTTCTAGGGTTTTTGTCTTCAAATACTAACAACCAAGCAAAACACTTCTTTATCACCCACAATTATGTACATAAATGCAAAGTTAAGAGGAAAACAAAATTTCCACTTCTCCAAGCTTCATGGATGTTCATTGAGGAGAAAAACTGGACTATTTAAACCAGATCCATATGTGTCCTTCTCTATGTGACCAGGCTATGCCAGGAGGAAAGTCTTTAATTCTGTTTTATACATCAACACAATCGAGTTTTTCCAGGCATGCTAGATTCTATGCCAATTCTGCTTCAGTGAAATCTAGAGAACAGGCCTTCCTATTTTAGGAATTCATAAGCCATGAGAAAGAAATCTTCCAAACATCACCATTTTCAGAGTTCATAATGTCAAAATATTCGCTCAACTTCCTCCAATGTCCTTTGAAATAGACTCACAGTTAGTGATGAGGCCTAAAATTAATGAGTTCTGTAAAAGTCATACTGCATTGTATCTCGGTTCATCCAAAGTTTCTTGGGTCTTTTATATATCAGACTCAATAAGAAACCTCTTATGTCATAACTTATTTATAGAAGAAGTTATAAAACATATGCCTCTGAGTTTTGTATTGGGAATTAGAAACAATTTGCATTTTTTCATATCAATACCCATAACCCAGTAACAATAAAATGGGAAAATTTTAAAGTAATTTATTTATTGATACCTTTAATGAATAAATGGGGACGATTAAGTGTCTTCGTGAAGATGTTAATATTAGCATCTGCTAATAATCAGTTGGTAGAAAATTATGTAAAAACTTTTTTATTGCCTTTTGATATTCCATTTATAGAAGAATTCTCTGGGAGTAGAGAGCTAAGAAGTGCAACAGGAAAAGAAAATAACAAGGAATAGACACAACAAATGGGAAACATACAGAAAGGTGGTAGTCGTAAATGGAACCATTTCATATTAAATGTAACTGCATTATGCATCACAGTTAAGAGGAAACACCTCTCTGATTAGATATAAAGTGAGGAATGGTACGTGAATCAAAAGAAACTTGAATGACTACATTAATATTAATCACAGTAAAATAAAATGTTATCACATATCTAAGTGTGGTGGTTTAGTGTGTCACCTTGATGGGATTACGGAACTCTTGTGCAGTTGGTTGAGCATGAGGTCAGTATCCCTGAGCACATGCATCCACTAATGTTCCTAGCTGTGTGTGCTGTTAGAAGGTGGGTCCCAGATAAAGAAGGGTACCAAATGAGGGTGGGTGGCAGGGCTTGTGTCTTTGAAAGGTAATCTCTCTAGTGCTCTCCTCATCTTTGTTTCCCATCATCATGAGGTAGACAGCTTTGTTCTGGCTTTTTTTTTTTTTTTTTTTTTTTACTGTACTATTTCTATCTTTGAGGCAGCAGACCATCAACTAAATTCTACGAACCATTAGGTAATTAAGTATTTTCTTAAATTGTGACTGTCATGTGTTTTGTGATGGGAGCAAACAGGCTAGCAAAGTATTTGTATCTGAAACATATCAAGGGGCCAGAGAGATAGCTTAGCAGCATAAGCACCTGCCTGGCAAGCACAAGGTCTTGAATCAAAAACAAAAGAAACAAAAATACAAAACAACAACAACAACAACAACAACAACAAAAACAACTTAAAGCAATTTTAAAATGACATAAACTTCCCTCTAAAAAATGATGAGCAAATTATCTGAAAAGTCCATTTGAACAAAAAAAAAGTTCTATGGAGAGAAAATAAGGTCTTGCAATCATATTCCATATCAGTATTCGTCAAGAAAATGTAACATGAGAGAATGGAATAGGTAGGGGCTAGAGAGATAGCTCAATGGAATTAGTGCTTGCCTGCAAATTAAATTTGCTGAGTTCAATCTCTGGTACCAGCCCACCCCCTCAAAAAATAACTATAAAAAATGGGATAGGTAATATTTATACAACTATTTGAGAGGTGTACGTTAAAGATAAATGATAGCAACTGTTGCCAAGAGTAGAGAAGGACAGAGACTCTTCTACATTGTTGATAAGTTTGTAAAATGGCATGATTATTTTAAAAAGCAGTTTGATAAATATTAGGGAAGCACAACATCCATGTACCAACAATTCAGCTATTCCATCAGTGACAGCTATTTTAATAAGATCATCAGTTATATGCCTCTTTTTCTTGAGACTTTAACTACACTTCAGAAAGCAACAGTAGTACCTTGAAGGATTTTCCTATTTGATTGCACAGAACATTTAAAATGATGTATACTTACAGATGGAGATATAAAAAAATTAATACTTTAAACTGCTTCAACAAGGACATTCTTTTTTAAATTTTAATTTGAATTTCTGAGACAGGGGCCCAGCAGGATGGCTCAGTGGTCTAAAGCACCTGCTTGGGAAAGCTTGGACGGCTTCAAGGACCTTGGTTCGATCCCCGGCACCACATGCTGCGCCAGCCCTGCTCTCCGGGTGGGCTGAGCCAGTCATAAAAATGAGTGAATAAACAAATGTTCTAAAACAAGAAAAAAAAAATAAAATAAAAATTGAATTTCTGAGACAGGTCTCACTGTACAGTTCAGGCTTCAAGAAGGATAATTGCGTGCGCGTGCATGCGTGTGTGTGTGTGTGTGTGTGTGTGTGTGTGTGTGTGTGTGTATGTGTGTACATGTGTGTTGAGCCAAGGTCTCACTATACAGTTCAGGCTGGACTTAAGCTCACTCGTAGCTCAGGCTGGTCTAGAACGCACAATCCACCTGCCTCAGCTTCCTGAGTGATGGGATGATGGGTGTGTGCCACCATGATCTCCTACACCAGGACATGCTTAGCCCTTTTTTCTCCCTCTGTCCATTGTAGTCTTGAAAAGTGTGCTGAGTCTCAATAGAGGTTGTTGCTTACAGTTGTGCCTGCTGCTGACCTTCCATACAGTGGGAGAACAGCAAATATTGTCTCATTGCAAAACTATAGATTTGATCTGTTAGCTCCTTTAAAGACTCTTGGGAAACCACAAGGCTTTGTACATTACGCTTTGAGCTGCTGATGTAACTGGAAGAAAAAAAATGAAGTTATGATAAGGTCAAATAGCACAATCAAGAAGAAAAGAAGATTGGGAGTGGCGGTGTGTGCCCATAATTCCCTCTCTTGGGAGGCTATAAACAGATGGAAGACTATGAGTCCAATCTGTGTGTTGGTTAACACCTTGTACACCCTTCCCTAAAAATATAAAAAAAGAGAAACAAATGAGAAAAGAATTTAATATGCCTGCGGGTGGGGAAGCTACTAGGGTGAAGAAATAAATTGTACTTTCAACATGAAATAAGATAAAATGGCACATGATTTCATATAGTTGAGAGGAGGCCTGAAGCAGCAACGTCACAACGCATTTTCCTGACGTGGTCTCAGGATCCTGATTTTAAGTCAGAGGCAAAGAAATACGATCCTCGTATTGTTTGGGCCAATGGTGAACAACATCTGTGTAGTTTGATGATTCAGATTCTGTGTGCTTTATTCTAATTTTTCAGGTGAACGCATTGTGTAAGACTTGCTTGGAATTGCCAAAGAAAGTCATGATTAACATTGACGATAAAAAAACATGTACTTCCCTGGGGCACTGCAGTGTAAAGGCCACGGAAGGTGGAAGAAAATACAAGGTGCTAAAAACTAAGAGAGGACGGATACCACTGAAAGACGACAGAAGAGAGACACAGATTAAAATAATTGTGTAAAGGCAAAATTGCAAGGACAATGTAAGTAATAATATCCAGCAGCGACTTTTAAAGGTGATGTAAAGGGAACGATGCTGTGGACCTGTTAGGTCTTTTTAGTTTATGTCACAAAGCGGTCAGTGGTGAGTTGTCCAAAGTAACAAATGCAACTTAGATTATGAAAGTTAGCTACTCTATAACAAGGGGTTAAAATACATTGAGGGAATATGTATTTGCCTGGATAATTTCGCATCATCAAGAAATATTGTGACATCCGTTGAGTAATTTCATCTGGCACAACTTCCCTTTTCCGTCTCCAATTCTAGGGAATTCTAGTATGTAATGGAATACTAATCTAGTCATGAAGGCCCATTGTTAAGAAAAGGAAGGGAGGGAAATGGTATTCTATGATTGCTTATTCTTTGCTGCCTGCATTCATTTATTTTACAACCTTAAGTCTGAATATGTAATGCACCGTAATTATTTTATATTGCCTGCTTTCAGAGTGAAGTGCATATTGAAGAATGTCAACGAATAGTCACTGAATAAATGTTCTTGAAAGAAAATTATTTCAGCTGAAATGAAAAGGAAATAAAGCATAGGAAAAGGTGAAGAACTTTACAGAGCAGTACGGGAATCAGGATATGGTTTTCAATGTACAGAGCACCACCAGCCTTAACAGTTGGCAATGACCTTTATGCCGTAGTTTGAGCTGCATATGATAGCTTAGTACTGTGCCTCTTATTTTATAAGTTAAACTAAATGTAACTGCAGGGAAGTGATCTTATGTCTGTGCTTTATGACAGCATCTGTGCCATACTTGGCCACCAGGCCCATTTTTTGCATCTACTTTCCTAGACTGTGCTAGGATCCTGTATGGCACCCTGTGGATGCTAATTCCCAATTCTCCATAAAGAAGCCTGTAGGAAATTGAGGTATTAGTAATAGCAGCTGATGAGTTTAATGTTCTTAAAAGTTACATGAGCTTAACTGCATGCATTTTAGAATTTTGCATGATTTGGAGTATGTGAAACTAGACTGTGACTTATGGTTGGATCAAAAGCTCTACTAAGCTTGATTTGATCATGATCACTTAATTGAAGCTTATTCCAGGTTAAGTTAGATAGGTCAGTGCCACTTTTATGTATACCATCACACACAACCAAATAGACTCCTCATCTGACCCACAGTCATTGGCCGAAGTGTAGTTTTTGATTAGGCATTCTGTACCAGCATGCTGCCTCTGCTACCATACTAAAAATAACTGTCACATAAGCCTCTAAAGGTAGGGCAGTGCCAGTTTTGATATAATCTGACCAGGGAATCAAGTAAAAGTCACATGTTCAAGGATTTTCTCTTTTATTCTTACATTGTTTTAATATTCGAGGATAATAATAATGATAGAAATAAGCTGTACTAGCCCTGCTCCACATAGCATTTCAAATTCATTAAGTGGATCCTCATGTTGGTCTGCCTTGGCAACTTGAACCTGAGGATTTGTGCTTAGTTCACGTCTTATAGTCAGAGAATCACACAGGATGCACCTGGTGCGTCTGACTGGGAATAGGGAATACAACAAGGACTGAGATTTCATACGCAGACATAACTGGATGGAAATGGAATTACATTTCCCCATAAGTTCAACACTGAACCTAACTATTGGATTTGTTTTGGTTCTCATCTGTGGTGAGCACAATTGAGAAAGGAATCAAGTTGGTGACTATCAATTTTAAAAAATTTGCCAGACCAGTTGTCCATTTAATATGCCTTTATTAACATTAAAAACATAGTTGTGTAAAGAAGAAATTTCTATGTTGAAAATTTAAATGAAGGTCTGGTCACATAGGTCAGTGGATTAAAGTGCCTGCAAACAGGCACAGGGGGTGGGGGTTTGATACCCAGGCATACTGTGTGGGCCCCATCCCCAGGATGCATTGAGATAGCAAATGAGACTGGGTGTGATGGTGTGTGTCCGTAATCCCAGCTCTCGGGAGCTATTAACAGGTGGATCACTGAGTCCAATCTAGCAATGAGACCCTGAGCATCCCGTAGACCCTTTCCTAAAATACAAAACACAAAACAACACCAAAAATATTAAATGAATATTCTGTCATACATATACGTGTAATAAATTAAGAAATAACTTATAAAAAGTGTCATCAAACATTCAAAGTTATTACAATAAGTCAGTAAAAATGATAAAGACTAAGTGATAAACTGCACATCTGAAAAATGTTCTTCGATGAGTAAATTAAACTACTAGATATATCAGTTAGCACTGAACTCCACATTGGACTCTGTATTGCTTTCATCCAGATGAAGATAAGTCTCTTCACTGTGAACTATTTCAGCGTTTCCCTTTGATATTAATCAGCATAGAGTTCAGCTGTATGCAGCAAGAGTAATCCTGGGGCCGTACTCCAATCATCAATTAAATTTTAATACAGGTGAGCAGCCTTGCCATAAGCACATGAGGAAAGACTCAAGCGAAAGCTTCTTGGTATCTGCTAAACTCACATTTTGCTTCTATGTCACACTAAGAAAAACTGAATAAAAGAAAAGAAAAAAAATTCTTCCCAACTCCATCCTTCACCACTTCTTTCAGGGATGCCCTTGCAACTGGGTTTTGACTGCTTGGTGAGAGAGAGCCAGAAGGGCCAAAAGGCCTGGAAAATTAACTTTCACATTGGCACTTTTTGCTGTTTGCAGCGGCAGAGGAATTCTGTGACTGCTGTGGCCACAACCCTAAATACATAGAGCCTGGGTATTGGCTCTTAGAACACCATGAATATTTGCCAGTGAAGAAGCTGTCAGTATGGACATCAGTGAACCCTCAGGACAGGGATGTTCTATGTGGCATCAGTGGAAGCCTGAAACAATTTTAGTCCTCGTGCATACGAAGGATGTCTTATTTCATAGAACCATCTACCTTGTATTGGAGACGAAGAGAGAGACACCCTGAACTGCTGGGTGTATCAATTTTACTTATTTTGCCAACATACTATTGGACGTATCTGAAAAATAATATGTGAATGAATGTTTTTTTCTATTTTTGTTAGATTGTTTAAAAACATCAGAATATATAATTCCCTTTTTATTTTTAAGCTAAAATAATGCATAACCTTTTTCAGAATAGTTAAGAAATCCATGAATATGTAAAGCAGAGGCTTGAGAACTGAGCTTCCTGGTCAAACCAGACTACCATTTTTTTGTAAATATCCTTTTACTGGGACATGAGTCACACCCATTTGTTTGCCCACTGTTTATGGTTCCTTTCTCATGGCTTGGTTGTATAGCTTGGCATAGTGAATGAAGGCATGTTTTCTAAAGCTTACCCTATGTGCTACCAATCCTTTACAAAATTTTTGGGAGACTCTGGTCTTCAGCAAATTACAGAAGTTCTGAGGTATCAGGATGCACTAATTCTAGCCCAGAGATATTGATTTTCGTGGCTTAATATAGTGTCTTTATCTCATATGTGACTCTTCAGTGTTTGCCCCGACTTTATTGAAGTATTCCTTATAAATGAAAAATTTTCTCTCAATATGCTAATAGTCAAACTGGTTAATTTCTATGTTCCATAAAATATGAATTGAAGGTGCTGAGCTGCATTTGCAATGCAGTAGAATGAATCATAAAGAGGTGAGGAGCACGCAGTGAGGGTTTTGCTAGGACGTGAAAACCGGGGGTAGCTCCTATCTCATGCTCACATTTAAGTAAGGTGAGCATGCAGATATCTGTTCATTTTATTTCAAAATGTCAGCCAATGCAAAGCTATAAGGAAATAATTCATTAGCATGATATACAGTCTTCCTCGTTGATGTATGGGCAGAGGATTCCAAGAACATTGGAAACAAAACAAGAAAACAGAATGCAATTTAATTACCCAGAAGAAATGTAGAGATAGCCTTGTAGATGGTAGTGATAGATTGAATCTGATTTATAGGACTTGCTTTTACTCATTTCTTAAAGAAACTCCAACATTCTTAAAACTCAAGCTTTTATGAACATATTTTGTGAATGTGAAACAGAATTTATAAAATACTGCTTAGTTGTCAAAATGACAAAGCAGGGACGGCGAGATGGTTCAGCGATCTAAAGTGTCCAGTTATGCAAGCTTGGGCAACTGCAGGGGCAGTTCAATCCCCAGCACCGCATGTGCAGGCTGAGCTGGCCATAATATTAAAAAAAAAAAGGAAAAAAGTCTGAAAAAGCAAAATGGAATTTTTTTAATGTGTTTGTACAGGGTCTACAAAGTTTCACTACATAGATCAGACTCATGGAGATCCTCTAGTTTCAGCCACCTAAGAACTAGGATTACAGACAGGCGCCCTCAGATGCAGTCTCAACCACAATCTCAGCGTGCCCCAGTGCATGACGGGCATTGAACCCCTGCTACTACATTCTGCTTAACCAGGTGCTTTAGTCTGCTGAGCTCTCTAGCTGGCCTTGCAAAATGGAATTTTACCATGCCTTTATCTTTTCTGTGTGCAGACCTATCCTTAGAAATTCTGATGACTAGTTGAAGTGATTTTGTAGCATGCTGTTAGTACTGTACTTGCTAGCAGGAGCTATTGGAGTTGATATCAAACTCAATGTAAGGAATAAGATAAATATGAGCATCTAGGGAGCTGGGGAGATGGCTCCGAGGCACAAATGCCTGCTGGGCAAGTGCAAGGTCGTGAGTTTGAACCCCAATCCCACAAAAAAAAAAAAAAAAATATGAGCATCTGGAAGACTCGTAGGTCACACTTGGGAAATGAAATTTGAAAGAAAAATTGAAGTGTCTCTGGAAACCCAACATTATGGCGTTGACATTTATTGGGCAATCTAACGAACTTACAGGTTAATCCAATTTGTCATTAGTGTAAATAAATGTCATCTTGCAGGTGTATGCTAGTATGCGTAGGGATATATGAATAGATATATATGAATAGAATTGCTCGATCATATGATAGTTCATGTTTAACTTTTTCAGGACTTCCATAAAGCTTTCCATGAAGATTTGTACCATGTTTCATTCCTAACTCCAGTATGTGAGAGTTTAATTTCTTTTAAATCATCATAAATCTGTTTTATTTTATCTATTCTAATAGGTATGTAGTCATTGCAATTTACACTTCCCTAATCCAAATAACTTTGAGCATTTTGAGGACTTTTCTGCCACTGAGTAACTTTTAATAAAACCTCCCTTCATTTCTTGTGCTCATTAAAAATACAGAATAGAGAAAATTATGTTTAGATTTGCAGTGCCTACCATTAATTGCTAATTCTAGCTTCAAGTCTTTTTATGAAATATAAGATTCATAAACCTACATCTCTTAGCCGGGCGTGGTGGCGCATGCCTGTAATCCCAGCACTTGGGAGGCTGAGGCGGGAGGATCAGTGCGAGTTCGAGACCAGCCTGGGCTACCAAAGTGAGGTCAAGGTCAGCCTGAACTGCATAGCGAAACCCTGTCTCAAAAAGACAAAAAAAAAACAAAACAAAACAAAAACAAAAAAAAAAAAAAAAAAAAAAAAAAAAAAAAAAAAAAAAAAAAAAAAAAAAAAAAAAAAAAAAAAAAAAAAAAAAAAAAAAAAAAAACCTACATCTCACTTTTTCTCCCTTAATCCTGATTTTTGAAGAGTAAAACTATAATTATTATTAATGTGCCCTCTTTATACAAATTAATCCAATGCTTGAGATACGTGTGCTATTCTGTGTGATTCATGTCCCTGCCTTCTTCTTCACACCCTTTTGTGCCACCGGTTCTATTTTCTTGTGATCTGTTGTTACCATGACAAGAGAGAAGGGCAGGACCTTAAGACTGTATCCAACTAAAACACTCCCGCTACTTAGTAGTTTTTTCATTGGTGAAAAACTGCAGTGAGCAGACCGTGAAATGCTCATTTCATTACTTTGGAAGGGCACGTGACAATAATGAACTATCATGCTTCAGTGGTGGCACCATAAATAAAAGAAGATACTTTCAAACATGTCTAATTTCAGTTGGGGCACAACATTTCATAGCACAGCCAAACATTAGGGGGCACACAAGTGACACATTTGAAGTACACCAGCACAGGTATTTATATCAATGGTGAATAGATATTAATCTTTTTCTAAGAGAAAATGCTGGGAGTAAAAGTCACCTATGAAATGTAGTTGAAAAATACTGTTTTTAAAAAAAATTATTGCAGAGCTGGACATAGCTTGGCAGTCTAAGTTTCTGCCTAGCAAGTGCAAGGAACCGGGTTCAGTCTCCAGGACTGCATGCTGTGCTGGGCACACCCTGCTGGTGACAGAAACTGGATGTGTTGATGTATGCCTGTCATACCAGCACTCGGGAGGCAGAGACAGGAGAATCATTGCCAGTCCAAGCTGCATAGTGCGATGCTGTAGCAAATTTATAAAATTTTTACGGTAAAACACACTTTATTACAAATTCCCTTCAAAACAGTCCTTCTCTATTCTAGTACACCTCCTCCATCATTTTAGCTACTTTCTGAGCAGTTTAGGAAGTCTTCCTTTGTGAATGTGCTCTTGTCTTCAACAACGTTGCTGCTGAATGCCATCCAATCGAAAGGCAGGTTTATGAAAATAAGTTGGTTTGTCCTAAACCATCTTATTAGTTAAATCTGGCACATGCACTTCCAAGTTTTCCCCAAAATCCAAATGACCATCAAAGTTAAGCATCAAAGCCAGCACAGTGCAGCTAAAATCACTCAAGGAAAAAGATTCCAGAACTGCTTCTGAATGTGTGCAGAATGATGAAATAATTGCATTCTAAGGTAAGGACAGGGAGCATTTGGAAGGGAATGAATACGGCTTTTCCTATGATAAATTTTTAAAAATTTGAATACACACCATTGCATTTCATCACACTGTGTGTACTGAAATGTTTATTTTGGGAGCTGATGCTTGACATAAAATTGAAATAGATGATGGTAAGGTAATGATTTTGCATTATGAACTGATATCTTAAAAATCTTCAGTCATTTTCTCACTGGTATAACCAGTAGTCTGTTTCCAGGAGGTATTGCCTCTTCTTAATTACATTCTGTGCTGTTATGAACACAGTAAAGATTTATAGGTGTCTCTGGAGAAATGCGTATGAAAATGAGGTCCTATCTGACTATACAAATTATTTTGCTTATTGAATAATTTACTAAACTTTTAAATTACTTATCTCATTGGAAGAAGAAATTGGAAGATATTAATACCAGTACTCTTAGCAAAACTTAATAAAATAAGTAATAGTTGGACAAAGAAAATATTAGCCGGGATTAACTTATACTTAGAAGTGAGGTTGGTGTTTGCTATGGTAGAAAAATTTGGAACAGAGCATATAGCTTTATAGTATACTGCCTGCCTGGCAGGCAAAGGGTCCTGAGTTCCATTCCTAGTATTAAAAAAATGTAACCCTCTGAAAGATGATATGCTGAAGTCTCGATCTTGTTTGTGATGGTGTCAGAAAGTGGGGTATTTGTAGATGACTATATTGAGAAGGTGGAGCCCTCCTGATTCAGATCAGTGAATTGTCCAGAGTCCCCAGAGTTCTCCATTATCCCTTGTATTATATGGTTTCATAGGAACAAATATATATGCAAATATATATGTAAATAAGGAAGCGTGCTTTCATTGGACAGAATCTGCTGGCACCTCAATCTTGGGCTTCTACTCTCTAGAACTGTAAAAATACATTATGTTGTATATGAGCCACAAACTCAGGTGCTTGGTAACACTGGTTGGGATGGACTAAGAAGCATGAGATCCTGTGCCCTTGAAGCCTACACACGTGGTCAATCTGTGCCAAACAGCTGACGCTAAGTTGCTAAAGCATCTAACGTGGCAAATATGATGCAGGAGATGACTCATGGCATCCACAAAAGCAGATGTTGCTCTCAGAACAGAAACAAAAAAGAAATTCCAATCACACATCTTAAAACATAAGAACAGGATTTATGTCTAAGATGCATTTCTTAAACTTTGTTTCATAAAATGAAGTTCACAGGTCCTTTCACCATCAGAGAAAAGACCTGTGATGAATATGATGGTAGCAGACCAGGCCATGTCTGAAATACACTTTGTACATAGTAGACAACATGACGTAGCCATCTTTCCTGCTTTCTTATTTGTGAGCTTAGACACATCTTCCACAACAATGTTCATCCTGAATCACTGAAGTCAGTTACCATCAACGAGGGAGGAGGTCCAGTTTGCTTTCTCAGCAGAGCAGCAGGCCCTTCAGAAATCCCAGCATGAAGCTATAATCCCAAATATGAGCATGTAGTGCACATTGCAGAGGTGTCGGTCAGTGTTAGGTTTACAGGAACACCGCAGTAAATTACAATGGAAATTACTGCATATTAAGCAATTTGAAATAAGTTTATTTCATGATGAACTTCTCAGAACCTTTGAAATATCTGTATACAGGATGAATCTCAGAGAAATATGAGTAGTATCTGGGGTTTTCCAATCCTTTTCTCTCCAAAGTATCTCATATGCTATTTCAAGAAATACTCTTGAGATTTCCCACATTCTTTTATTCTTCACTGTGAATTTGGATTAATTCCAACATTAACTCAAAATCAGTCCTATAGAGAATTGCGTGCATTCTGACCCTGTTGAGGGCACCTCACTTTGACCTGTTCTTCTAGCCTTGACTGTTAAGGTGACTGAGAGCTGTGTGAGCTTATTGGGAGTTTTTTAAAAAAGTTACACCTGAACTTCTGTTTGATTTTAAATATATGTCATGAATTTATTTAAAGGTCATGTTTTACCTGAGCTTGTCCATCTCAGATATGAAAAGACTCTGGCCAAAAGTAATAAAATTTGATCTAAGAAAATAGGGAGAAATTTTTGTTTCATATACTATTATTTTTTATGAGAAGAATTGATACAAAGATTCAGTGACTCATAGGAGCCGTGTTCAATAGTTAGGCAGTGTAACTAGATTAAGACAGTGGACTTGAAATACTCAATGATTTAAATAAAAAGAACATCCTTTGCTTTGCATTGTGACAATATTCTGCATAAATACTATAGTAAGTTAGACCTGGAAGAGAACATAAAAGATAGAAATTATCTGGACATACCAACTGTGGGAAAACACATACAGCAACCTGAACTTTCATACTGGTGGAAAGGTTAAATGCACACGTACAACTTAAAGAAAACCGTTTGGACATTTCCTCATAGTAAATCACATGTTAAATACTAAAATAGAGATAGATTTTGTCATTTATGTTTACAGTGAGATTATTTACAAACAGTTATATATTTTAATAGTTATAAACAGTTATTTTATGATAACTGTATTTGTATAAGACTGTTACAAAAATAAAATATTCATTTTTACATTGAATATTACTTATGTACATGGATATTTGTAAAGTGATTGTACAAAGAATTTGTCCTTAAATTTGGCTTGCAAGTGTTTTGGTAAGGATCTTCTTTCTATTCTTAGCTAGTTCTCCTATTTTGATCTTTGATCTCCATATTTAAATTCCCAGAATTCAGCACAAAGTCAGCTAAGGTATTTATAGGCCACTCACATGAGTTTTGAAGCCAAACGCTCTAGTTTACTCATCATAGTACATAAGCGATCCAGGCTTTCTGTTGTTTAAAGGAAACTGCAGAAGCCACCGTGTTCTGTGCCTGTGTCTCCCTCCCTTGATCCAGTCTGTTAGCGTCCCTTCCCAGCTCTATGGATGGTATCCAGAATCGTGCGTCCAGCCCACCTACCACAGTCATCCCAAGGATGGGCACCAATCTCTGCTGCCCCTGTGGAGTCAGCCCCTGATGAAGTGCCCTGTGGCATCCTGCCTCTCTGAAGTGCATTCTTAATGGGGAAGCTAGAGCAGTCACCTCAGTACCTCGGGTGGGCCAAGTATGCCTTCAGTTCCAAGCCCTACATTACTTTTCTATCTATATTTGTTTTAAGCTCTGCTAACTGTTGAGTAAACAAGACTTAACTCATTGTACAAAACACTTGGCAAGTCTAGTATTTGTTCTGATGGATGAGGCTGCTCTCCTGGAAGTGGCATTTCGGAGGCCCACACACCTTCTCATTAGAAGTTTTGATGTGTTTACCATAGGGCATGAACTTGCCTGCATAAATGACGTGCCTCTAGGACACCTTGGCCATAGATGATCATTATAATATGACAGATCTATAATCTGATGTGGGTCTGGTGAAGTATTTTTTTTTTCTTGAACATCTTAATTTTTCTGTATGTCCAGAGTTAGCGTATACTATTCTCATAATCTTAGAAATGTGATGGTGATGTTAAAGAAGATATCTCTTTCAATTCCCAAAAAATAACTCCTGAAAACTAGAAAATATTTAGGGGGAGAGAAAGAAATTTATCACTTCTATAGTGACCATATATTTCCTCCTTTGAACAGTTAAAATCTAAAAAAAAATGTGGTATGAAAGAAAAATAGAACTATCCTTTCTTGAAATGTATCTCTGGTTATTTTTAACCCTTCTTTTAAAGATGCTCATGCATAGAATTGCTTCTCAAACCTAAGTGTAAAGGGGTGAAGACACTTCCTATGATAAGGGGAGCTCTTCCCAACCTTGCTACTCTTAGACATTGGGTTTATGGAGGAAAATCTTGGTCAGAGGTGAGTGGGTGGATGATTTGAAGCTTAGACTGTCATGTGCAGGCCACAGTAGGGTTTGTGCTCCTAGTCCACCTCCGGACCAGACAGGAAGTGGAGCTCAAGCAGAAACACTAGCCTAGCCATGGAGAGTGGCTGTAGCTATCCATGAATCTTTTCTTGCTTGTCGGTCTGATGTTCACTGACGTTTTGTGGCCTTCTTCCTAAAAAAACTTCAGACTGATACCACTCCACATTCAAGTGGGTGGGGCAATCCCCACAATAAAGTATGATTTGCATACGATCTGGATGTGATTAGGATGAGAGTTGAGGTGGACCTCCTTTAACTGTGGTCATTTTGGCTTCCAGGGCCAACCAAATTGAGGAAATGATATCACCTAGTGGAAGGCAGATTTATTGGGATTCTTTGAAGAATCAGAAAGAAATTCCATTAATTAAGTTTTATTTTAAATATATTTGTGTTTGTCCCAATTTTCAAACTATCTCACAGTAAAAATCAAGGTTTTCTATTGAGTTCCATTCTGTTTATGCAAATTCTAAGCAACAGATTTTCCCCAGCCTCAAGAAATCAAATCTCTAAGTAATAGATCCTAAATTGTCTTTTTTTTCTTTATGCCTGAAATAGAAGCCAAAGACAGCAAAACTAAGAAAGGAAAAACTGAAAGTACCACAGCAGGTCCAGTTCACTGAAGGGGCTGGCTAGGCATGGCTTCTTGGTGGGACCTCCCTCCTCCAACCCACAAGTGCGCTGACACCATGAAGTCCACCAGATTGCCCCAGATACCCACAAGGAGCCAGCAAATAGGCATCTATATTGTTCTTTAGGAGACCTTTATGAATGACCTTTTTTTTCTTTTTTTTCTTTACTAGACAGAAAGAAATAAGAGTGAGGGAGGAAATAGTCTAACAAAAGAATATGTTTAAATAATTTTGCTTAAGTATTAGCCTTAGAAATCTATTAATAATCTGAGGTAGAATTATTTATGCATTACATGATGTTTAATAGGAAGTACATTTTAGAACAAAGGAGGACATAAAACTTGTCATAAACAGGGAAACTAAGAGTTCATCATTGTTCTTAGATGTGTTTACAGAATTTGAAGTACATGTCAGAGGAAGGCGGTGCATGGGCTGGAGGAAATCAAAGTGTTGGAAAAAGGAGAGACGGTGAAAGTGCACAGAGGCAAACGGGTATGGGTGACGGTGGGGTATGATAAGCACAGAAAGGACATGTTTGAAGAAGCATAAGTAAATGTGAATGCAGTATGAATAGCAATGAAAAGAAAATGGTGGACTCTTTCTACAGGGCAAAGGTTCTACCTTGAGGTTTAACTCCTATGTCTCCATATCATTCTCCCAAAACTGGCATAGTAAAATTGTTCATTTTTAAGGGCACAAAAATATGCTATGACCGTCTAATCAAAGTGTAACTTAGGAAAATTAAACAACCATGTTGATGTTAGAATTAACATTATTTTGACGTATTAGCTGTCAAAGAGCATATATCCAGGGAGATAGTTCAGCAGCATAAGTGCCTACCTGGCAAGCACAAGATCCCGAGCTTGATCCCTGGTACCAAAAAATACAACCAACCAATCAAACACACCAGCCCAACTGACCAAACAAACAACCAAACAAGAACAACAACAACAGAAACAAAAACAACAACAAAAAAAAACCAGGTGTTCCCCACACAGTGAACAATATTTTAAGAATAGTTTTTTTTTAAATTTTATTTTATTTATTTTTTTCTTGTTTCAGAACCTTTGTTTGTTTATTCACTCATTTCCATGGCCTGCTCGGCCTGCCCCGAGGGCAGGGCTGGCCCAGCATGTGGTGCCGGGGATCAAACCGCGGTCACTGAAACTGCCCAAGCTTTCCCAAGCAGGCGCTTTAGACCACTGAGCCATCCCGCCGGGCCCATTAAGAATAGTTTTGAGGGCTTTTTTTTTTTTTTGCTTATTTATTTATTTATTTATTTATTTATTTATTTATTTATTATTTTACATGTAGTACAGAATTTCAAAACCAGAAAGATTTAACAATTGCTTTATTACATATTTTCTTCATTGGATCAGTTTAGATTAATAGATATCGGTGTATAAGATTGATCAAACCATTAAACATTAACACTTTCAATAAACATTAATTTTTTTTCCTTTTTTTCTTCCTTTTATCAGTTGACACATTGCATATTGTCCTCACAATAGTTATACAGAGCACAGTGTGCGGGCATGACCCACCTTCTTATTAATGTTGCTAAAGAAAGAAAGAAAAAATTCTTCTCTTTGTTTGTTTTTTTTTTGTCTTTTTGAGACAGGGTCTCGCTATGCAGTTCAGGCTGGCCTTGAGCTCACTTTTGTAGCCCACGCTGGTCTCAAACTCGCATCGATCCTCCTGCCTCAGCCTCTCAGTGCTGGGATTATAGGCGTGCGCCACTATGCCCGGCTTAAATTCTTCTCTCTGAATTAAGAGGAAGCAGATGCATACACAGTCCAATGTTCCACAGTTGCAGTGGGCCACCAGTGGAACTTGCAACGTTGGAGTCTATTGATCCAAGCCTCCCACAGCTCATCTCACCCATCTAGCTCTGCGTTTTATGCCTTGTAATTAAGCTTTTTTGCTGGGTAATGAAGGGCAAGTCAAAGCAAGACCTGTATAACAAAACATTCATCTTTGGTATCTTCCAAGGTCAAATCTCCTCAGGATTGACTTTGGAACCATATACAGTGCTTTGTAGAACTGTTGTCAGTGTCAGCCTTCGGGACTAGTCACGGCCATTGCTTGGCCAGTTAGCTTTCTGTGAAAGCCTAAGAGAATGTTTTTCTTTTGGTGACTCTCCTTCGATACGCTATAGTTCATTTATCCCTGTTCTCTGATGTCCCATAATCTCCTTGGCCAGAAAATTTGAGACACCTCTGAGTTAGAGGATATCACAGCACAGGTTCTCTTATGCCCTGACTCCTTACTGACCTTGAAGGGCTAGGGCAGGAATAGTTTTGAGTTTTGACCATTGATCCTTGTTATGTTTGTGTCTAGATGCTTCCCAAATCCATACATGGTCATGGGGTGGGTTCTAGAGTCTGTGATTGAGTCATAGTCCAATGCTGGCATTATGGGGGTGAGGGCCGCACCACCTATGGGTGGGTAGCCTGCCTACATAGACATAGGCCATAAGGGACAGAAAGAGTGTTCACTCACACTTCTTCTTTTGCTCTTTGCATATCGTCTGTTGCTGTAAAGTTTTGCACTTCTACCGTGCTACCCTGCCTTGGAGCCAGCTAATTATGGACTGAAGCTTCTATAAGCTATGGTATAAAATTTTTTCCTAATTTGGATGTCACATATTTTGCCTCAGCAATGAGAAAAAGCAACCAAGACGATCTTGCTTTGCCAACTTTGTACGCTTGGTGGACATCTAGTAGATTAGGGAAGTATGCTTCTGAGTATATCTGGATGAATCATGCAGGTGCTTCCCGGAGCCATATGCGTAGATCTCAGCCTGTTGATCCTCAGTTCTGTTCCTGTGCTTGCCTTCTTATGGCTATGGACTGTGCAGCTTTGCTCCTCCCACCCTGGTGTCATACCTTGGACTTGGAGTCAGTTCACCATAGACTGAACTCCCTGAATATTGAGCCAAATTGCACTTTTAGACCTCTAAATTGTGAGTGTTGGGTATTGGGTATAGCAGTGGGAAAGCTGATTAATGTAATAAAAACAAAACAAAACAAAAAAACCTGACCCAACACCACCCAAAAAGTGCTTTAGAAGACTTTGGAGCTGGTTTGCAGCATGGGTTTGTAAAGACTTAAAAGCAGGTGAGGGAAGCCACACAATACTGTAAACAGAGCTTGATGGGTGATCATTGTTCCAGCCTAGAAGAATTAGAGAGTGAAAGAAATGTGGACAGCAAGTAATAGTATCAGGATGTTACACCTGGAAGCAAAAATTCTGTAGGAATTTAAACTAGAGAGCATGGGAGTTACATCCCGAAGAAAAAGTTTCTATGCTTGTACATGACCTGATGCTTTGCAGAAGGCTGAGGTTAACGCTTGTAGAATAATTTAATCTGGTGGGAGAGTTGTCGAGATACATGTATAAAGACAGTGGCATATTCAAGATGTAGCCTGAGTATTGCTGGTCACTTTGAATTGTAGGGAGAATCAGGGGCAAAAGGGGACAAGAAGGAGGATTTCTTGATGGCATCTCAGGAATCAGCAAGACCGTACCTATTGATACTTATGTGTGCAAGTGTGTCAGATTTCATTTGTGAATAGAGTCTACATGCGAACCCTGGCCAAGAAGGACCTCCTAATGAGAAGGTGCTATAGGATTCATTGCACTGTGCCCAGCCATCCACCCAGTAACAGGCCAGAGGCCCATACAGCTGTGATCCAAGGAGATCTGGCAAATGCTTCCCCTCACAGCAGTCCTTGACCTCTTCTGCATAATAGAGGTGTTAGTGACACGCGCCATGCAAGAGTTATAGAGTGAGTAAGGTTTCCACCCAGAAGTCAGAGAAATGTCTGGAAAGCCAAGAAAGAAACTGCTGAAAGATCAATTCATGGTGCTGTGAAGATAAAGCTGACAGCACCATGGATACTCCATGAATAGAGAGAATAAAGCTGTAGATTTGCAGCCAGGGCAAGAGAGAGAGGCCAAATTGGATATAGTTATCAAGACCATGGGGACTAGGGCTTCCCAAGCTATTTATTTCATTATGTATGTATGTATGTATGCATGTATGTATGTATGTATGTATGTATGTATTTTTGTTTTTTTGAGACAGGGTCTCCTTCCTTCCTTCCTTCCTTCCTTCCTTCCTTCCTTCCTCTCTCTCTCTCTCTCTCTCTTTCTTTCTTTCTTTCTTTCTTTCTTTCTTTCTTTCTTTCTTTCTTTCTTTCTTGTCTTTTTGAGACAGGGTCTCACTATGCAGTTCAGGCTGGCCTTGAGCTCACTTTTGTAGCCCAGGTTGATCTTGAACTTGCACCGATCCTCCTACCTCAGCCTCCCGAGTGCTGGGATTTCCCAAGCTATTTAGAACTCATAGTTTGCCACCTGGGTCTCAAATGATAGATGTGGAGCTGAAGGACTCAATGTTTACTTTCCGAGTTTTAGTCTTGTCTTGCTTCAATCCGATTGTTTTCGATTTTTCTATCCTTAAATTTGGGATGGGAATGGCATTTTATCTAGGGATTTATATCATTGTGGTTTTATATATAGAGAGAGGTTCATGACTAAAGTGTGGCCTTGGGCTTTTGAGAAATTCTGGGACCTAAGACTTTCAGGAAAGGATTATTGCATTTCTGGGTGTATGTGGAATAGTTGCATTATGGAATTGTGAACTTTCTGTTGTTTATTTGATAATTAAGAATGACTTAATGAGATGTGCATAACTGTGAATTTGATTTGTGGTGAATAGTGATCATTAGTCCTGAATTTTTAACCTCATTGGACTAAATTAAAAACAACTAATGGATTAGTAAAGCATGCCATTAGGTATGCCTGGGCCGGTCATGGAGATGCAATTCCCATGCTGTGTGCACTACTCCATGGCTCTGCTGTCCAGCTGCTGTAAAATGAGGAGCATTGCTCTGCCTGCCACCCTCTTCCGTCATCAGGTGTCTCTCCCGGAGCGGCTCAAACATGGACCGAATCCCTTGAACTGTGGGCCAAATCAATGTTTCTCATTTTAGGTTTTGAATTTCATATACTGTGTCCAGCAAAGCTGACTAATATAATAGATTTTCCATTACCTGTAATTTTATAAATTTTGAGGCTAATTATTCTACACAGAAAGATCTTTCATGAAGAAGAAATTTATAATTACTAAAGCTGATGTCTTGTGCTAGTTGTGAGCTTACTGCTTATCCTCTCTCAGTTCATACATGTTGGATTCTTGAAGTGGAACTGAGTCTTTTAAATACTTTTCTTTGCTACCAGATTTGCAGGCAGAAGCAGGATATGGACAAAAAACTTCTTTTTTTTTTTTTCTTTTTTTTTTTTTTTTTCTGAAACAGGGTCTCACCATGTGGTGCAAACCAGGCTTGAATTTTCTATATAGCCCAAATTATCCTCAAACTCATGATGATCCTCCTTCCTTGGTCTCCGAAGGGCTGAGATTGCACACATGAATCACCACACCTAGAGCAGAGACTTTGATATCTCAGACATCACTAAGATATGATGTTGTCAGTTTGTTTGAGAGAATTCACAGAAGTGGGGTAGCTGGATAGAATGGGATGTCCAGTGTTAGTTCTTTGAGAAGTCTCCACACTGATTTCCATAATGGTTGCACCAGTCTATATTCCCACCAGCAGTGGAGAAGGGTTTCTTTCTTCCCACAGCCTATCCAACATTTGTTATTGGTTAATTTCCATAAGATAGCCATTCTTTCTGGGGTGAAATGTTGTCTCAGATTTGTTTTAATTTGCGTTTCACAAATGGGTAGTGAAGTGGAGCATTTTGTGATGTATTTATCAGCTTCTAGTATTTCTTCCTCTGAGATGTATGTTTTCACCTCAGATGCCCATTTTTAGATTAAATCTTTAAATTTTGGGGCCCCAATGTGTTTCAATTCATTATAAATTCTAGTTGGAAGACCTTTGCCTAAATGATTATTAGCTAAGAATTTTTGTAAATTTGTGGGTTGTATTTGCACTCTGTTGGTAATTTCTTTTCACAACAAAACTTGTCAATAAGAGGAGGTCCCAGTTGTTAATTCTTTCAAGTATTTTCCATGCAGTTTGATTTTTGTTCATGAATTGTTTGCCTTTCCCGGTGTCATCAAGATTTCTACCTAATTTTCCTTCCAGGAAATTTAATGTTTCTATTGTAATGCTTAGATCTTTAATCCATTTTGGCTTTGGTTTAGCGCATGGTGATAGATTGGGGTCAAGTTTTAGTTTTCAGCATGCAGAGAGCCAGTTTTTCCACAACCATTTGGTAAGGAGGCTATCTTTATTCCATTTACCATGTTTGGCCCCTTTGTCATAGATAAGATCGCTAAGTGTGTTTGTAGTAGCAACTGCATCTCCTAATCTATTCCATTGGTCCTTGGGTCTCTTTCTGCCAATACCATGCTGATTTCATCATAGTAGTTTTTGAGTATGATTTCAAGTCAGAGATTGTAATGCTTCCTTCCTTGCCTTTGTTACCCAAGATTGTCTTTGTTACTCAAGGTTTTTTTTTTTTTTTTTTTTTTTTTTGATTCCAAATAAAGTTTAGGAATAATTTCTCTAGGTCTGTGAGATATGTTAGTGGTATTGTCATAGGGATTATATTAAATCTGTGTAATAGTTTTCAGAGTGTGGCTATCTTCACGATGTTGGTTCTTCCTATCGAGGAACAAAGAATATCTTTCCATTTTCTGAAGTCCTTTATGATCTCTTTTCTAAGAGCACTGAAATTTTCAATGAGTAGATCTTTTATTTCTTTAGTTAGATCAATTCCTAAGTATTTCATTTTCTTCGGTGCTATTGTAAAAAGTATTGTTCCTCTCATTTCCAACTCAGTGTGTTGGTTATCTGTGTGTAGGAATGTTATTGACTTTTGGTTAATGATTTTGCATCAGGCTATGCTACTGAATGTGTTTATTAGTTATATAGCTTCTTAGCTTCTTGGTGAAGTTTTTTTTTTTTTTTTTTTTTTTTTTTTTTTTTTTTTTTTTTTTTTTTTTTTTTTAGCTCTTACAAGTAGAGTATAGTGTCATTTGCAAATGACAATACTTTAACTTCATCTTTACCTATTCTTATTCCTTTTATTTCTCTCTCTTGTTTAATGGCTATAGCTAATAATTCAAGATCAACATTGAATAAGAGTGCTAATAGAGGACATCCTTGTCTTGTACCAGATCTGAGAGTAAGAGAGTGCAGTGTTTCCCCATTTAGAACTATGTTTTCCATTGGTTGTCATAGATGGCTTTTATCAGATTGAAAAAGACGTCATTTAGTCTAATTTTCTTTGAACATGAATGAGTATTGGACTTTGTCAAAGCTTTTTCTGCATCAATTGAGATGATCATGCGATTTTTCAATTTGTCTCTACTGATATAGTATATTATATTTACAGATTTGTATATTTTGAACCATCCTTGCATCCCTGGGATGAATTCTCCCTGGTCATGTTGTATAATCTTCTTAATGAGTTACTGTGTTCTATTTGCTAGATTTCACTGAGGATTTTTGCATCTATGTTCATGAGGGAGTTTGGCATGTAGTTCGCTCTTTTAGTTGCGTCTTTCTCTGGTTTTGGTATCAGTATAGTACTTGTCTCCAGGAATAATTTCGGAAGAATTGTTTCCTTTTCAATTTTATTGATGAGTTTGAAGAGTATTGGAATTATATAGTCTATATATTTCTTGTAGAATTCAGCTGTGAATCCATGCAGACCTATACTTTTCTTTGTTGATAGATATTTTATCATATTTTGAATTTCATTGCTTTTTATTGTATTATTGAGAGTTCTTGTATCTACTTGAATTAATTTTGGTAATTTGTAAATTTCTAGGAATGTGTCCATTTCTTCTGTGTTTTCGACGCTGTGAGAGTCAAGATTTTCAAAATAGCTATTAATGATCTCTTGTCTTTCCACATGTTCTGTGATAATTTCATCCTTTTCACTATTGCTTGAATTTGAGTCTTTCCTTTTGATGAGGTTATTTAGGGGCTTATCAATTTTATATTATCCTTCAAAGAACTAGCTTTTTGATTCATTAACTATTTGTATTATTTTCTTTGTCTTGACTGCATTAATTGCTCTACTCTTTATAATTTCCTCCCGTGTTTGGACTTTGGCCATGGTTTGCTCTTCTTTTTTTAGCAGCTTGAGATTAGGGTATTTATTTGTTGTCATTCTGTTTACTAATGTATGAGTTCACATTTAGAAGTTTCCCTCTAAGAACCGCTTTCTTTGCATCCCACAAATTCCAGTTAATCATTCTTGAATTTTAATTGTACTGTAGATATTGTTTAATTTCTTATTTAATTTCATCTGTAGCCCATTGTTTGCTAAGGAGGGTGTTATTTAATTTCCATGTGTTTAGGGTTTTTGTGATTTCTTTCATCATGTATTTACAGTTTGATTGCACTTTGGTCAGACAATATGCATCAGATAATTTTTGTATGTACTTAAGCATGACCTATGTACTAGTATGTCATCTATTTTAGGAAAAGTCCTATGTGCCGCTGAAAAAATAAATGTATTCTGATGTGCTTGAGGGGAACACACCGTATATGTCCACTAAGTACATTTGTTCCAAGTTCTGCTATTTTTTTGCTAAGTTTTTGCCTGCTTGACCTATTTTTTGGAGTAAGGGAGTGTTTGGGTCTCCTGCTAAGTTTGTGGTATGGGATATTAGATTTTTCCTGTTCATTAAGATGTGTCTTATATATCTGGGTGCTCCTTGTTTGCTACATACATATTTATGACTGTTACTTCTTCCTCTTACATTTTTTTCCCCTAACCAGTTCAATGTGGCCTTTATTTCATTTAATAATTCTTGGTTTGAAGTTGATACTGAGCACAAGATTACTACTACCCATCTTTTTTTTTTTTTTTTTGAGGTACTTGGGTATATAATATTGTTTTCCATCCTTTGAATTTCAGCCTATGAATTTATTTATGAGTTAAGTGTGTTTCTTGCATACAGTATATTGTTCAATTTTACTTCCAAATCCATTCTGTCAGTATATATTTTTTAATTAATGTATTGGGTACGTTTATGTTGATGGTTATGATTGAGATGGGTTGACTTATGCGTGATATGTTATTTACTTGCTGCTTCGTACCTCTTTTTCCCCTGAGTTCAATTGTTTGCCCTATTTTGCGGGTTCTTTCTGTTTTCATTCATGGAGGTGTGGCCATTTTTCTCCCTTTCTAGACTATCTTTTGGTAGTCTGTGTAGGGTTGGCTTTGTCATCATGGAATGCTTTAGCTGTTTTTTGTCATGGAAGTATTTTGCTTCTCCATCAAACTTCAAAGAGAACTTTTCAGGCACAGCATTCTGGGCTAGAATTTGCTTTCTTGGAGTTCTTGAAGTACTTTGCTCCATGCTCTTCCTCACTTGGCCGGTCACAAAGAGAAATCTGCCATTATTCTGATGGTTTTTCCTTTAAATGCGATCTGTTTCTTTTCTCTAGTGACTTTTAGCATATTCTTCTTGGGCTGCATTTCTGGGATCTTGATTATTATATGTCTCAGATTTTTTGTTTGTTTTCCAGTTCTTTAACTTTATATCATCATCATCATCATCATCATCATCATCATCATCATCATCATCATTTATTATTGTCTTTTTGAGACAGGCTGTCACTGTGCAGTTCAAGCTGGCCTACAGCTCACTTTTTAACCCAGCTTGGTCTTGATCTTGCACCAATCTTCCTGCCTCAAACTCCCAAGCTCTGGGATTATAGGCATGTGCCACCATGCCTGGCTCTGTTAGTTCTTTAACTTTATTTTCAGGTTATATTTCATTCATATTCAATGTATTCAGCTTTTTGAACATGGTAACAGGGAATGTAGGTTACCAAGACATATGGCTCATTCATTAACTGGATAACTGTACCTGGATTTGATATGGAATATTCCTTACTCCTCTTGCCCAGACAGGTTTATTGAGCCTGGTGTCAATGCGACAGTCTGGAGTCCCTATCTCTTCCTGGAAAACTTCTGGATCTCCTTAAGTGCCCAAAAGGCACACTTCTTGAAGCCTACCATGGATGCACTTGTCAGAGATGGTTGTGTATTGTTGATCACCACATCATTAATGACAGAATAACCCTTCTTCTTCCCAATCTTCTTTGTAGGAGCCATTCTTCTGGGCCCAAGTTGGAAGGGAAGAGTGTAGTGCATTGTGGCTGGGTGTGTCTTTAATTTAGTTTATGTTGTTTGGAGTTCTATATGCTTCAATTACTTGCATGTCAGATTGCTGCCCCTTATTTGGGAAGATTTCTGCTGTTACTTCTGCCTGTATTCTCTATATATCATTTGCATTGACTCCTTCTTTCTCATTGAAGCCTATTAGTCTTATATTTTTCATCTTTGCATCATCTTACAGATGTTGAATTACCTTTTCCTGAATCTGAGTTGTTTTTAAGAGATCTTTTCTTATCTTTTCACTTGCTACTATGTTACCTTCAAAGTATAAAAGTATTTTTACTTTCATTCAAATGGTTTTGCTAGCTTGTGATGGAAGTTTTAATCTCCTGTAACTAACGTGTTTGTATTTTAGACCATAAGAGCAAACATTATGACTGTATATCTGAGCAGATATTAGATTGAGAATTTGTACTTAAATTACTTTCCCGAAGTTCTGTCTGATCACCTCCTTTTTTGTACCTATAGTCTTTCAGACAAATTAGTTCACCCTGGTTACCTGTTGCTCATTCTCTTAAGAGAAAGAGAGAGGATGCCCTCACAGATGTGGGTCTAGCAAAATGTCTTAGTTTACTGAGCCCAGATCTGCCAAGTTCAGACTTATCCAGATAGACCTTGCTTGGATCTGGGCAGGTCTTCTTGCTGCAGCCTATAGAAGTGAACCCACCATGCTCCTTTGGCAAGATGTTCTGCTCTTGGATTAGTTAGATGGTGCTGCCCCTTGCCTCTCTGCAATGAATTCTGCTTCAGGCTGACACACCAGGCCTATCTGATGGACGAGATTCTGCTGATCATGCAAGTGGTTCCACAGTCACACATCATCCTGGGTGCTGACAGGAGTACAATCCAGTGGGCTCGGGAAAGGTCCCACACACATAGCAGGCCTTCATGCCCATTAAGTTATTTTAGTATTTATGCCTATTTGCCCAAGAAAAATTTAGTGACCATCGCATCATTTTTTTTTTAGATTTCATAAATTTAAGTAGTTAAAGTTAAAATTCCAGTAGTATTATTATTTAAATGATTATGCAAACATACCCATTACATTTTGAAAATAGAATTTTTGAGTGAAAATTATTTCTACTAGTCAGAATTTATCAAGTTGCCATAGTAATTAAGGTAGCATTGTAGTACAACAAGGATAAATTACCAGTGGTGCCGCATGGAAAACTTAGAAGTAGCCAAAACACTGAGAAAAATATGTAAAAACAAGGATTAGTACTACATGGAGAATTGAGACACATCGGGGCAAGGCTGAAAGTAAAGTGATTAATTTCTACCAAACACAAAACTGAAATCCAGACACTTGAAGGCACAACAAAATCCAATAGACATTTTAGAATAAGATATAAGAGATCATCTTTTACAGAATTCTGTCAAGTGAAATCTTTCAGAAACAAAACCCCAAATCGGAAAAAAGCAAGGCAAACATAACACTCTACACAAAGGTACAATTGTGTAGGACAATATATTCAGTGCATCAATTTAGCATAGAAACGCAAGGCAAAATTGTGGTCACATATATGAATGTATGCATGTGCTCATGCATATGTAAAATGCAATATATATATATATATATATATATATATATATATATATATATAGGCAATAAGTGGAAGTCCTGCACAAACTATACTAGTAAGTAAATCATAGAAAGAAGGAAAAAAATGTTTATAAATGTAGTGAAAGAGGTTCAGTATCATGAGGGGGATGCAGACTAAGTTGTTACTTATATCTGTTAGTTGGTTAAAAGTTATGAAAGACATCAACAATAGTATAAGTAAGAATATGATGAGAAAACTGATTTTGAATCTGAATTCAGCAAGACCTACGTCAGCGTTAGTTTAACCTAACTTTCATCAGCCTCATCCCAATTCCCAGAGTCCATTTAACATGGAAAATGCAATGTAAGATTCTTATACCGGCCGGGCGTGGTGGCGCACGCCTGTAATCCCAGCACTCGGGAGGCTGAGGCAGGAGGATCGGTGCGAGTTCGAGACCAGCCTGGGCTACAAAAGTGAGCTCAAGGCCAGCCTCAACTGCATAGTGAGACCCTGTCTCAAAAAAAAAAAAAAAAAAAAAAAAAAAAAAGATTCTTATACCATCGGGTCATTGTGGCCTCAAAAGATCTACTTTAAAAGCAGTGATTACACTGTGTTGCGCAGGAGAGAAGCTAAGCATGCTTTGCTCTGATAGTCTCCTCTCTCTTCCCTTCACTGCTAGTTGCAGTGTATTGGATGGTGTCTTTCCTAGGCTCCCTCTCAAGTCCAGTGGGTTTTGGCTCAGATTAACGGGAAGTACGCACAAGAGCTTGGCGAGCACCAGAAAGGGCGGAGCCTGCTGCATGATATTCTCTTCCCTTTCTGCCTTGGAGGTTTCTCCTGCCATCAGGTGGATCTGTTCAGTGGGCCCTGCTCCTGCTACACAGATCTATTTTGATTTCAACTTGTCCTGAGCAATCCCAAACCACGGGGTACAATAATATAAAGTTTTCCATTGATTCTTCAGCTTAAGCAAGCTGGTGGCTTTGTACTGACATTAATCACAACTGTCTCTTTTTTCCTTTTTGTCTTTGTACTTCTTCCATGATCTCTGTAACTGGCAATTTCTATTCCATTTCCACTGCATTAAATATTAAATTGATTTTGTTTACCTAAGCACATGCATACTCTTTTGCACTACATTTTAAAAAGTAAACAAAAACAATACAAAGCTAGTATGTACTCATATATACTGGTGGAAGAATATTCCTCATAAGTTATAACTCCTAGCGAGAAGAAGACTTATTATGTGATAACTTCTTATGTGGTTTGTTGGAAAATGAGACCAAAAGCTTTTGTCTAAACATATTTGTGTAATAACAGAAGCTGTCCTGCGTAGGGGAAAAAAGAATGTGAATTTGTGTTCTAAATGCCCAGTAAGAGGAGAGGGTCCCTCGGGAGGCTGAGGGAGAAGGATCAATGTGAGTTCGAGACTAGCCTGGGTTCCAAAAGTGAGCTCAGGGCCTTCCTGAACTGCATAGTAAGACCCTGTCTCAAAAAGACAAAAAAAAAAAAAAAAAAAAAAAAAAAAAAAAAAAAAAAAAAAAAAAAAAAAAAAAAAAAAAAAAAAAAAAAAAAAAAAAAAAAAAAAAAAAAAAAAAAAAAAAAAAAAAAAAGAAAAAAGAAAGAAAGAAAGAAAGAAAGAAAGAAAAAAGAAAAAAAAGAGATTTGTGAAACTGAAGGAGGGGATCGGTGTGTACCTCTTGGAAAGACACTTCCCTTTATACTTCGTTGACAACTATGTTATTTGAGTTTCTTGTCCTCTCACACACCACATTTGTAATTTTGGAAATAATTCAGAACAGATCAGAGGGTGGGGATATACCTCAGTGGTACAGTTCCTGCTGGGCAAGTACAAGGTCATGGTCTGATTCCAGGTACGAGAAAAAAAAAAAAAAAAAAAAAAGAATAGGTTATAAACACTTCCAGAATGATCTGGAAGAATAGTGACTTTGAACACCTGGAAATGAAAACTTGTCTCAATGTGATAGTATTTAGTAGGGAAGAATTTGAGCATGTTGTCTTCCCTCATGCCGAGTATTCAGTGAAATATACCACCTGAACTTGAAAAACTGCACCCAACTAAACTGAGGACACACCCACACCCTCCCCCTCCCACACAGACTTGCCCCCACTACCAGTGTCCTCAGATCACATGAGTGTCCTGAGCTCCTCTATCCCTATATCCGCATCTGCCATCACAACTTTTTATCTGATTGAAGATGAAGCTCCCCGTGACACTGTGATAACTATGGATCAGAAAATCTTGGAAAGTCTAGGCCCATAGACAGGTATCAGACCTGTTCAGTGCAAAGACCTTTTTTTTTTTTTTTTTTTAGTAGGATGTACTTGTGTCTTAACCACAGCGTGGGAAAGGATGCTCCCTTTTTACCAGGCTGCACTTCTTTTGTTTCCTTGTGTGTAATTATGGTGTTTTGGATTAGTCTACCCAATCCTAATTTTCTCAGGAGAACTGGAATTTTTGCTACAGACTTTTGTATAGGATGATGATTTTTAGGAACACGTATATCCTTATTTATTTATTTGTTTGTTTATTTGTTTGTTTGTTTGATACAGCATGTTGCTGCGCTGTTCAAACTCATAGTGATCCTCTACCGCAGCCTTCCCACTGCCAGGATTACAAGTGTAAGATACCACATCCAGTTTTGGGGCCAAGCATGGTGAACCAAGGGCTCTTTTTCTTTTCTTCTTTGTTTGTGGTGACCAGCTACCCTATCTCCATTCAAATTACACCACAGGGGCTTTGATTTTGGAGTGAGGCCCTGCCCCTTATGCCTTGCTTCCTGGTTGGTGCCTACTGAACTCTGAACTGAGCCTTGTGGCTTCCTGTCTCTCCCTAAGCAGAATCAGTTCTTGGGTGTCCCAGGATGGAGCCTTGCTTCTCTCTGGTCTCAGAAGAAAGCTTTTTCTGTGCTTCTTATCTCATTCTCCTTGTTCAGTCTTTGACCTCAACCATTAAATGACAAAGAACTCTCCAGCTGGGCATCAGACAAGGGCAGAGATGAAGAATTCAGAAACCCAACAGGATGTTTCATTTCCTCAAGTCCTTCAAGTGTAGCTGTACATTGTGAAGCCCAATGAAATGTCATCCCAAACCCTAGATAGGCTGCCACATTACCTGAAAAGGTGAGAGAATATCATGAAACAGGCTTTCTCTCTTTCCCTGAAAAGAAGTAAGTTCATCACCTAGGGATTTGTTCTCTTTCATTCTTTGAATTATTACTCTACTAAAAATAATTCGATTTCTTAAAGACATAAAGAAAAAGTAGAACTTATGCTGAATTTAATTTCCATGTAATATAGACATTTTCATCTACAAATTCCCTCTTTTATAGGTCATTGTAGAATATGATAAAATTTGTAAAAGTTTTCCTGGACATGATATAGCCAATTTTGCTGCTGGAAACTCAATGTTAAGTGGTTAGGCTACTTGAGTAAAGTTCATAACAATTTTGTTTTAATATGTTTAACTTGTCCACTACTTCCAGGAAAATGTTTCCTCTTGAATTTGGTAGAATATTCTGCAAAATGAAAGATATGCAGCTTGCTGTAGGCCAACTCTGGCTTCCTCCCTTTGAATTGGAGCCAAGTTTTCTTTGAAACTCTCAAGTGTTCACTTCTGGCTCCTGGCTACGATTGGAAATGGAAATATCCAGAATTAGAACTTGAAAAGTAAAGGTCCCCACCCAATCGAAGTTATTCCTCCAACAAATTTACTAGTTGAAGGCAGAAATAGGAAGAAAAATGACATCAGGGAGTATGGTCTTGAGAGGGTTTTCTTTTAGGATATTTCAAAACTCATAATCAGTTTCCAAATGAGTAAAACATATTGTTTTTAATATTTGATATTGCTTTCTTTTTGATATTTAAAGGCAATGTGTGCTACTCATATCTCCATAGATTCTAATTAGATTTTTTGTAACTCCAAGTAGTTCAGTGCTCAATCATCATTGGTATGGAATTAAAAATACTCATTTTTGTATAAAACTAAATGAGAATTAAGTAAATGAGACTTGAATGAGATTTTAAAGAGACACGGAAATTATCACATTTTCCAACAGTCCCAGAAAGAAATTGTTTTTACTCTCTTATTTCATCATTAGAAGTAGTTCTCAGAGTTCTAATAAAAAATTTAGAATTAGGTTTGTTCTTGAGGAAATTCTTTTAGCAAAGCTAAATTAGTCACAGGTAATTGAATTCTGATCTTTATTTTAAATAGGTTTTCTAGAATTTGAAACATATCCTTGCTATTTTTATGATTTCCCTGATGCAATAATCACAATTGTATCTGTGGTTATGCTTCACTTTTGAGCTGGGCAATAGAAACTGAACATGTGTTTAGTGTATGTATAAAATAATTCTATTTATTTGCCCAGTAGGTGGGCAATGATCCTTTTGGAAAAATGTACACCATCTCCTGCTGGCACTACCAGTTGTGAAAGAATTAAATGGAAAATGTGGATGAATTTTATATGGAGCATGACAGCATCTTTTCTTTGCAATTTCCTTTCCAGGCAATTCCATTTTTCATTTCCTTGATGGAGACTGAATTTGTTGTCAGCTGATTTACAAGAGGGAGCCACAAGGTGGCTTGCACGATGCTTTTCCATCATCATCTGCTGGTATTATGGCCCGCCTGCCAAGGCAGTCAGGAGTAGATTAGCACTGATGAATGAAATAAATAAAATTGTCCATGTATGAAGGGAACCAACTCCATTAAATAGGGAACTCATCTATAACAGGAACTGATTGGTTCAGCTCCTATCTTTGAAATATTGTTTAGTTGATCATTTTTGTACCTATTTTAGAAATATCACCATGCTTTGGCAAGCACAGGGACAAGGATTCAATCCCCAGTCTTGTGTGCTGCACCAGCCCTGCCCCGGGGTGCGCTTAGCTAAGGAATGAGACCAGGCATAGTGGTACATGCCTATAATTCTAGAACTGGGGAGGCTGAAACAGGAGGATCAGTATGAGTCCAAGATGCATAGTGAGACCCTCTACCAAATACAAAAATGAAAAAAAGAAGTATCACCATAAATAATATTTAATAACTGAGCTTCAATGCCATTTGTGTACGTTGTGCCCAGAGGACTTTTCTTTCACCTTACTTTAGTGTCATGCCTGTATAGTCCAGCTATCTATTGGAAATTTTTTTTTTTAGAATTATTTTATTTTATTTATTATTTTTTTCTTGTTTCAGAACCTTTGTTTATTCACTCATTTTCATGGCTGGCTGAGCCCACCCCGAGGCCAGGGCTGGCGCAGCATGTGGTGCTGGGGATCGAACCGCAGTCCCTGAAGCCGCCCGAGCTTTCCCAAGCAGGTGCTTTAGACCACTGAGCCATCCCGCCGGGCCCTCTATTGGAAATTTTATTTAAACCCAGTGCAATGTAAAGGAGACCTCTTAAGCTGTAGACAGTAGGTCACACCTTGGGTCAGTGACCAAGGTCTTCTATTCCTTCCTCTAGTTGACTCTACAGGCAATAAACATTTTGGTCACATGGGTCTGCTGGAAATGCTTCCTTGATTCCATACTGCACTGAGGACTGAGGCTAAGGCATGGCTTCCTTTCCTAATCCGCATAGGACTTTTTCTCTCAAGGCTTGCAGTTGCCCCCTCCTCTCCCTCTCTCCCTTTTCTCATCTTCATTACCTCATACTCTTCTACTTGGTATTGCTCCATGACGCTAGTTTTCTGTTCTTCCTGGGAAGCTACCCATCTTACTGCTTAAGATCCATTTCTTCTGCTTAAACAGAAGTCACACGGAGCAGTGAGCCTCATCTGTTTCTCACCTGACTTGACTACTGCTCATTCTGGACACAGAAGGATGACTTGACAAGATGCTCAAGGGAAGATGCTTTCCTCTATGCCTTTCTGCTGACTTGAATGCAACTTGGGACTAAGATGTGTACTTATCTCGCTGTTTCATTTCGTATGCCCAGAAAGGTGTCTGGTACATGGTGAATATTTAAACGCGCACACACATACACGTGCGCACACACACACACACATACACACACTGTAAACATGCCACATTTATAATAATGTTGGATAATAAAGGGATTAAAAGGTAATAAATAATAAATGACCTATCTTTCAAAAAGAGGAAAGAGATGTACTGGAAAGCACCAGGTGAGCTGAAGTTGCCTTCAGCTTTCAGCGTTTCCCAAGAAGATTCGGGGCAGGGGAAGAGTTCTACAAAAGTTTACACTTTGAGCTGTTGGGAATTTTCCATTTGAGCTTCTCACACTTCGCTTCCTTCAGTTTTAGGAGAATTGCTCCTAACAAATGTCACTGCTTTGGAATGTTTCTGTGAACCACCCAGTAGGAAACCAAGGTGGAGCTTTTTTTTTTTTTTTTTTTTTCAAAGTCAGACTACAGTTTAGAGATATCTGAGACTAGATGAATCAGTTTCATATACTTTTATGACACAGTAGTAGTTTAGATACATAGGAAATAAAACTTAAAGGGTCTGTCAGTAAGTTTTGCTTGGGCACAAGGTGGTTAGTAGGTCTATACTAGGAGTAATCATTTTACTAATAACGACTCTGAACAACTCTTGTTATAGTTGTACCCTACAGGCAGAGTTAGAGGGGGATAATGTCTGCGGTTATTTCCAGCTAATTTCCAGATTACCTTAAACAAGGATTTCAAATTGCAGATAATTTCCTTACTAACTCTCTCCCTTATGCATAAATAAACATGAGTGCATTCGGTATACTCAAGGACATGTGGATTTGTTTAAAACAAACTAACTTGTTATTGTAGCTCATTCTGAGAATGTTAACGTTACAGAATTCTGGAAACTAAATGACTAATCAACTGTAAAATCACTTTATAAATGTGAAGCGCCTGCAAAGGCAAGTGCGAAGGACATCTATTGCTGATACGGGATGAATTTTTTGAAAGAATCTAGAGTACAAAAGGGAGACAATGTTTCACCCTTTCATTTTCTCAGTTTTGACTTTGGTTGCAAGCAAAATGAGAAACTGTGTCATTCTGTGAAATCATCTAGAAAGAAAACTGTCTTCGTAGTACGCTATTTCTGTTCAGCAGTATGTTTTAAAAAGCATAGAATCTTAGCAACCAAACCAGAGTCAAATATGTAGTTTCATTTAGAAAAAAACCTGAGTGGGCGGCGAGGAGGTGTGCTGAGAGTGATGCAGAAGCTGAGAGGGACAGGACAGGATCCAAACAAAGTGACTCAGTTCTTCAGGGAAAGAACCCGACGACGACGTTGCTTCCCTCGGCTCACTGCTCACAGCGCGCATTCAGCTAACACAAAGGGTTAATGCCGGTACGCTCTGAAAGAAAGATGAAAGGTTACGAACTTGAATTGGAAGATTATTTTTCTGTTGCTGTACTTTGAAAACAGCAAAGTGTTTGTGTGTGAGTGTATTTGTGTGTGTGTGTGTGTGTGTGTGTGTGTGTGTGTCTGTGTGTGGGTGTGGTAGGAGTAAACGGCAAATTTAAATTAAAAAGTGAGGATAGATTTTCTTTTGTCTTGCAGAGAATTTCATTCTCCGTGGTCCTTGTTCTTGATAGATCCTAGCAAAACAAATGATCTGAAAGTGAAATTTAGAAAAAAAAAATAATTTGCAGTCAGAATTATAAACTAAAAAGGAGAACTAATTGTCTGCTCTTTTCCAGCAGAGAATGTGACAGCAACTTGTAAAACGATGATTTAGGGTGAAGACTGCACATCAAGGACAGTCCCCATGCAAGTCATTAACAGCTCAGGGTTACATTAACACAGCACTGATCCTGTCCTCTCTGAGGGACTAATTTGATTGTCTACACCCGCTATAGGACTTGCCACAGCCTTAAACCATGTGATTGCCAGGAAAAAAAACACAGCCCCATTTGCTAATCCGTTTGTGAGGAGCTGCTTTTTGGCTAATAATTCCAAATGAGCATGTGGCTTTTCACAAAGGGGTGGAAGTCAAAGTGGACACGTTTTTCCACTTTGCCATTCATGTAATGGAAATGTTTTATGCAGACTTGAAGCAAAAGCAATGTTTCTTAGAGGATCTCAATTGCATGCTTACAGATTAATACTTTATTTATTATGAAAAGGTTCAGGGTGCGTCTTTCAAAACTTGAGGTAAGGGAAGTAATTGTGGACAAGATTGTGTTCTGTTTACAAGCCTGTCAGACAGACAGTGATGGTCTGCGGCCAACGTACATCTGTCCTAAGAACCAGATCCTAGACAGTCCTGGATCTTTGTTGGCCTCTTGGAATCTGCCTAGTGAGAGTCTAGTCTCAAAGTTGTAAACAGTTTATTTCTACTGATCATAATTAAATGTGATGTATTATGCAAATTAGCTTCCCTTTCAATTACTTGCATATATGGCTATAAAACTATAATTGATTTAGCAGTATATAACTAATGTGCGTAAAACCTTCTAAAACTTGTAAATTCTCCCGCTACTGACTTAGACCTCAGCGAGTGAAAATTATTCACATTTTTTCCCTGCTTGTTTCACCAGAACTCAATTTCCAATCCTTCATTAGAAAACTGGGACCTCAATTTGTTACTTCCTTTCAGTATTCCTGCTTCTATAAAATGCGTGCTCCCCTGAGAAGTTTGATTCCTGATATAAATATCTACAGTGTGTGTGTGTTTTTTTAATGGGTTCATTCATTCTGTTGAAACAGCAGATTATAAATCAACTTCCAATAGGTTGGAGGAATAATTTAAGTATGTAAATTCTCAAAAATGTAAGGGACGCTCCACTTTTAGTACGTATGGGTCACTGCCAATTTTTGCTATAGAGTGAGCTCCACAGTATTCAGTCACATGCGTGCATACTTATGCTGGCCGTGCCTGTGAAGGAATTTTCCATTCCTCCCTGAAACATTTTAGTTCATTGAAAAAAAAAAAAAAAAAAAAACCGAGGGGGAAATTAAACCTCTTTAAAATACAATTCTTAGAATGCGACAGGAGAATAAAGAAAAATTGGGTGCTGGGCTTTTAGGCTACTCTTCAGCATCAGTGACAGTGCTACCTCTGGCAATAACATACTAATGAATGACTACACATTATTGTGGGTGATAACCTTAGGAAGCAGTTATCCATTGTCTAGGAAAAGAGAAAATTGGATTTATGAAATGCTAAGAATAATATATTACTATTATTCATATTACTACTACTTTTATTTTTATTGTTATTGGCAGTCCAGGCAATTGAACCAAGGGCATTCATTTTGAGCTACATCCCCTCAGACATCTTTTTATTTATTATTTTGAAACAAGTTCTCACTAATTTGCTAACTTACCTGGGCTATGCTTGAACGAGTGATGCTCCTGCCTCAGGCTTCTGGTGTGTTGCTATTACAAGTCTGTGCCACCAGGCCCTATTGAATACTTCATAATTATTAAATATTTTATTTGTGGAGGAAATAATTTTATAACACTCCATGTGAGGAATATATATATATATATATATATATATATATATATATTCAAAAATTGTTGATTTGTTACCTATTTTTACCAGAAAGAATGCCTCATTTTCTCTTAAATTGTACCTCAGAAACCTAATGATTACTCTTTATCTTAGCTAAAAATTATAAGAAAATGGTCTCAGACTAATCTTTTTTAATGAATGTGAGTTTCATGGCTTACCAGTCTCTACTTGTATGCTTTTAAAAAAGAGTCATATATATTCCTGAAATGAATGCGACAAATTTATTTCTCTCTCATATCTGCTTCACATAATGGTTACAAAAGTTAGTTAAATTAAGTGATTTTTCTGATCAGTGCAATCCAATTTAGCGCTGAGAAGGAGTAGAACAGATTTTATCTGTTTACAGACAAATTGTGAGATGGAACTCTCCACCTAGCAGAAATCAATATTCCACTAGATGGAGCAAAAGTGGTAGAAGCTTACACGTGGGTAAGTTCCCAGGTCAGTTTTAAAAGATTTGAAATAGGTATATAATAAAATTCTCAGAAAAATTATGTATTTATTTCAGTATATTTATTTGAAATAACTTCCTAAAGCTTTAAAGGATAGTTTTAATAGATCTCATTGTAAATGTTAATTTATTGTCTGGCTTAAAAGCAAGTTTATTTGATTGATTTTTTTTAATCACCTAGAGTGCACATAGCTGTGACCATTCTTAATTGGTATGCACTGGCGGATGCCTTCGAGTTAGGTGAATACTTTTTTTATACTTACGACTACTTTGAAAGCTGCACAGTTTTAATGGTAGTATTGCATTTAAGTTTTTAATGAAATGAGAGCTTGGAGGAACCCGGTAATGTTAGGGTCTGTTCTGCCTGCTGATTTTCTATCCTAAATTAAATCCTTCGGCTGGATGGCATGCTCATTGCCACATCTCCACCCTGGGCAGTGGGCTCCGAGGGATGGCTCGGAAAACAAATGAATTTGCAATTTTCATTCACCAAGGGATATCATTTCTTATTTATTAATCATTCACAGTGGTCACTTGTTTTAGTTATTTTTTTTACCACACAACTGAACTTTAGTTTATGGAACATGCAGGTTGAACCCTACCCTTAGACATTTGGCACTTTTGCCAGATTGTTGAAGTAACTGAACTCTGACAGGACAACTTTCTAGTGATGAGAGAAAATGTTAGATAACACAGACAAGACTAATCTTACTGATTAGAACAGTAAGCTAAGGTATCTTTCATTTGCCTGTGACTTCCAACTGAACCAAATCACCATTTGGAGGAGTTTATAAAGCAAATAGACCAATGGAAAGAAAGCCTGTTCTAACATCAGCTATTGGGCAGAGGATTCTAATATCACTTTACATTCAGATCATGTTATGGGTCTCAAAAACAAAGTTAATTACATTAACAAAGCCAACGTAATTTCAAGACATTGTTTTGCTCAACAATCCAACTCCAAGTGATAAAGTGAGTTTACTACACAAAGTCTATGCATAGAAATTTTATATTCCTATGTCCATAAGAAGGAGTTCTAGGACTTGAAGTGTTTATTACAGGGCACAACATTATATACAGGTTGTGAAGGTCTGAAAAAAGGGTAGGTGGTTTATGATGAGAAAGAGAAAGGAGCCGGCTTACGAGTCAAGTGGTGGTGGGAACACTTTTGAAAATGTAGGTGCTATTTCCTTCAATCAAGGGCTTTCTAGAGCTTGAAAATCATTTCCCAGCTGTCTTGCTTTGGTGAATTGTTTTTAGTTATAAGCACTTCATGGTTATTCTTGCAATTGTATAGTGGAAGAGGGTTGTATTCATCCTGCTGATAGAAAGCAGGGAATACAAATCCCACATCTTCTACTCTTTGCCTTCACCTTGAAGAAAATTGGGCTTTGTGCTCAAGTGTGCAAAAAGTGGAGGGTTTTAGTATAGTGGAACAGGCTTATTTCAGCTCAATTTGTGTCATCTCAAATAAGTCAGTTGACACAGTGATAAACTGGATGTCTGCTCAGGAGCTGGCACCTGTACAGGAAATTTAAAAAAATGTAGGAAAATTTCCATTTTAGGCAAGCTCCTCTTTGTGTTACAAATGGAAGTTTTGCAGGAACCTCTTTGTTATATTTAAATCTTGGTATCTAAAAGCCTATTTTTTTTGTCATTGGAGCTGACAAGGAAGAGAAGATTTTAAAAGAACATGTTGAAGTGATGGGGTAATTGCAAGCTGGGTGACAATGCTTGTGCTACTCAAAATTGTGCCCTTGTGCTGTGGCTGGAACTTAGCAC
>PVJA010000810.1:28888-148372 GCA_004027025.1 Myocastor coypus | reverse complement strand
GGGCTCTGTTTCCTTATCCACTCTGCAAGTCTACTTCTTTTGATTGGAGAATTGAGTCCATTTACATTGATGGTTATAATTGAAATGTATTGACTTATGGCTGACATGACTCTTATTCACTAGTGTTTACCAATTTTTCCTCCTATTTTTAGTTGGTTACTCTATTTGGTGGGATCTTTCTGTTCTCATTTGTTGGATTCGGGTCATTTTGGTCCCTTTCTAAAATATCTGTTAGAATATTATGTAGCAGTGATTTTGATGTCATGAAATTCTTTTTTTTTTTTTTTTTTTTTTTTTTTTTTTTTTTTTTTTTTTTTTTTTTTTTTTTTTTTTTTTTTTTTTGAGACAGGGTCTCACTGTGCAGTTCAGGCTGGCCTTGAGCTCACTTTTGTAGCCCAGGCTGGTCTCGAACTCACACTGATCCTCCTGCCTCAGCCTCCCGAGTGCTGGGATTACAGGCGTGCACCACCACGCCCGGCTCATGTCATGAAATTCTTTAGTTGTTCTTTGTCATGGAAATATTTCACTTCTCCCTCATACTTGAAGGAGAGTTTTGCCGGGTACAACAGTCTGGGCTGAAAATTGTTTTCATGGAGGACTTGAAGCACTCTGCTCCATGTTCTTCTTGACTTCATGGTTTGTGAAGAGAAATCTGCTGTTATTCTGATGGGTTTTCCTTTAAATGTGATCTGTTTCTTTTCTCTAGCAACTTTGAGTATATTATTCTTCAGCTGGATTTCTGGTATCTTGACTATTATATGTCTTGTCGTGTTTTTAGTTGGGTTGATGTTATTTGGGGTTCTGTAGGCTTCAGTTACCTGAATGTCGGAATATTTTCTCAAACTTGGTAAGTTTTCTGCTATTACTTCTGCCCATATTCTTTTTATATCATTTGTATTGACTCCTTCTTTCTCATTGATTCCCATTGTTCTCACGTTGTTCATTTTTGCATCATCTTGCAGATGATGAATTATTTTTTCCTGCATTCTGGTTGTTTTTCTTTTTATTTTTATTTTATTTATTTATTTTTTTGTGTGTGGGACCGGGGTTCGAACTCACGACCTTGCACTTGCCCAGCAGGCACTTGTGCCCCGGAGCTATCTCCCCAGCCCCTTTTCTGGTTGTTTTTAAAAGATCCTTTCTTACTCTTTCACTGGCTGCAACTGTGTCTTCAAGGTTCGAAACTCTGTCTTCATTTTCGTTCATTCGGCTTTGCCAACTTGTGATCGAGGTTTTATTTTCTTGTATATCTCTTTGAAACTGTTTCATGTGATCTATGTCTTTCCTATACTGCTCCGTCAGGGAGTCCATCATTTTTCTATTTTCCTCTAATTTTTTATCGATGTCTTCTTTAATAATATTGAAGTCTGTCATTATGGTTATCCTTTCTCTCTCTAAAACAGAGATTATTTCTGTTCTGTTCTCCTTTCTACTTTTGTGTAGTTGTTCCCCTACTTGGGATGCTATTGATTTAGGTATGTCTTTTTCAACTTTAGATATTATTTCTGCTCTAATGTCCTCTATACGTTTCTCCAGCCGTTTTTCCACTTCATGTATTTCTTTTTTTACTTCAGATGTTATCTCTGATCTCAGTTGCTCTATAAGTTTCTGCACTTGTCTGCCTGCCTCAGATGCTACCAATTCAGAGGTTTCATCTGTATGGTTCCTATTTTCTTCCATGATAGTGTCTTCTGTATTTGGTTTGGGTGGGCACGGGCCCTGAGATTGCCTCCTACTCCTTGTTGTTATCATTTTGTATGGAAGCGGCCTCTGCACTTTGGTGGCGTTATGCTGTGTCTATGGGCGTTTGGTCTGGAGACTCCAAGCTGGTTCCTCTACAGAGGTTCCTGACTCTGTGCTGGAGCTCTGGCTGCTAGCTTCTATGAATCCCGGCGGATGTGGTCTGTAGGTGGAGGTGGAAGTTTGGGATTGAGTAGTCCTGGTAGGCTCGTGGACCAGATTGGTTGCCAGACAAGATGATTGATGGGTTCGGTGCTGGAGCTTGGGCTGGAGGGGTAAAAAAAAGGGGGAGGGGGGGAGGGGAAGGCGGACCAAGGATCCTGGCCCAGCAGGCGTGCGGGCTCTGCTACTGGCTGGGACTGGGTCGTACTGGGACAGGAAGTTAGTCGCAGGAACGCAGAGGCGGGGCAGAGGCGCGCAGGCAGCTTACACGCCGCAGACGCGTGGGCTCTGCTCGCCAATTTTAGAAATAGTCAAGAAGAGATAATGAATCTGAAATGTTTTCTTAACATTTTTTCCTTTATCGTTTTCAACAGGAACCCTTCATAATTTCCCCTAAATGCAAAATAGCTATTTAGAAAATATAACAAGAACAAATTAAACCTCATTTTGTATTCAGTACACATTTGTTGAGCTGAAACTTGAATGTGATGATAATGCATTAACTAAGTCCCTTAAGATTAGGAAGAACTGATGGTTCTATGTGTGTGTGTGTGTGTGTGTGTGTTGATATCAAAAAATAAAATTAAAAAACATACCAGGGTGGTCCAAAGGAGCAGTGGAAACAAATTAAGAAAAATGTCAAAGCTGAATTTAAAAAAAACTAGAATTCCCACCGCAAGATGCACTGGATAGCAGAGCTGAACCACAAGTAAATGGCAGCCGTTGACTGCTTGAGTCATGTTGAGAAGTCTAAACCATAACAACACAAAAGATACCCGCCCGCAGTACTTTTTTTTTGTCTTTTCCCAGTTTTAAAAGTTGACTTTTCAGCAAACCATTGTTCTCTTTCTTTCTCTACGACAGAATTAAAAATGCTCCAAGTGTGATGCAAGACTCTACTGAGCAGTCTCATGCACAGCTTCTCTCTGCAGCATACCGACAACCACCGATGACCGTCCTGGCCTCACATCTTCCCTCCTCGGGGACATGCTCTCCATACAATTCTAGCACAGAGTCTCCATGGTGGGCTGAGCCCCCACCCTTAGGACCATCATGGAAAATGTGAGCCTGCACTGCAGACACCTGGGGTATATTTAAACAGTATGCTATGGCCTCTTGCCTGCATGTAGGTTTTAGAAGGTCAGCGTGCATCTGGTTTTCATCTATCCTCATGGTTTGATCAGGAAAAACATAGGCCTGAAGATGCTAGTTTCTTACTGGGCAGAAGCAAGCTGTGGGACTCTTTTATATGGAAATTAGGCACAAATGCAGTTTAGAATTTCATATTTAAAATCCTCTTTATTAACATGAGCTGATTTTTGAAGCTCAGGATTTCAGGTCACCAGCATAAAGTAAAAAATCAGCCTGCAGCATTTTTTGAACCCACTACAGGGCTCACTGCAGTGCCTTATATCACGACACTACTGTATTGAAAATGTTATCATCTCAGGTTCAAAAATTTCCCCATGTTTAGCAATTTCATGTCATAAAAACAACGAACAAACAGCTAATGAAGAACCCTTAGTATGAACACTACTGACTCTATGCTTATAACCCTGTTTTGCAGCTAGTTTGCCCCTGCCCCTTTCTTACTGTGATGGGCATCTGTCACCTATACCTTACCACCTACCTTTACTTTAGAACTAACTTCCATGTTTTGACTTGTACTCTCACTATTCCATTCAAGAGAGCTTTTTCTCAAATCCCACGACTTGATGTCCATAGAAATGCTAAGCCCCGTGTCCCTCCACTTCCTAAAACTCTGCCTGTTCCTGGAGTCCTGCATTAACTTGTTCTTGCTCCAACTTCTCTGGCTGCTTCATTTTGTGTTCGTGGCACATTTGTCCTTTCACTATCGTTGTAATCCTTTCTGCCCTTCTTTCTCATCCCATTGCTTTAATGAGAATCAATATTTTTGCATAAAAATGCTACCGACTGTACACATTTAGTTGGTTGTCCCTTGGCAGCACCAACTCAGCATGCCTACCTCAAGCTGACCTTTTCACCAAATCTGTATGCAAATCACAAAATGTCCCCGCTAGTCTTGTCCTGGCTACCATTTTCTCAGTCTGGAAAGCACTTATGTTTTCTTTTTCTATCTCTTTCCAAGTCTATCTTCTTTAAAAAATATCTTTACAAAAGTCCCCCATATCTTTGAAATCACTACTCAAGTTTATCTCTAGGTTAATCCTTCCTCCCACGTGTCCTAAACACTTGACAATTCTTTTTCGCAATTTATATAAAAATCGTGAACTGACAAAATGCCTGTGGCTGCTGTTAGTCGGTGCTCATGAGTGTAGACGTTATGGGTTGACTCTGCTGGTTGCGGCTCTTTGTTGTTTATTATCACCTTTCGCTGGTTTGTACATTTCCTCAGGGCTAGCAGTTACTAAATTTAAGTTCCTTTTTTTTTTTTTCTAAAAGTAATGCTTTGTCCACATCACTTAGGATTCAGATTTAAAGGGCATTCCCAAGAAATAAGTCACAAGCCCAATTGCAATATATTTACTGTGAGGATTTGTTTGAATAGGACTGATGCCACGGCACAGGAAAGTTAATGGACCTCCCCAGACCAATTCAAGGAACTGAGAGGAGGAATGCTGCTTATATAGCAGTGCAGGCCTATGATCAGTATAAATCCATGCCTGCTGATTGGCCTGAGTTCAAGCATCCTGACTGGTCTACTTTAACAATCTAACTCAAATCATCCAATCCAAGCCTACTGATTGGTCCAAGCTTTACTGCTCTGCTCAAATTTAAGGATCTCCCCTAGTGAGTTCAAGGCATCCAGGGCAGCTATAGCTATCAAGGATGCGTTTAGACTAATCACAGGAGCCTGAAGCTGTTTGATTGATAGTTGTTGTGAGCCTATGAAAAATGAATGGTGGGAGTGAAAAGTAGAAGCACGTTAGAGGGGCTTGCTGTGTTAATCACAACTTACTGCTTGGGGAACTGTAGATATTAGTAATGGGCCTGATCCTTCCCAGATCTCTGCCATTTAGAGGAGACTTCCCTGAGTGCTTCTCCAGAGAGGTGGCACCCTCTGGCATGCACAAACTGGAAAGGAAGCTGCGGCTGGCAGTGGCTATGCAACCCAGAGGACACTGAGGTGAGCTGTATGAGTCCATCCTCAGGGGACCATGAAGGAACAGAGGGAGATGAAGGGTAGGAGCTGCATGCCCTCCTTCCACCTCAGGGAGAAAGGGGGCGGCAGCTTCTCATCTTCCTCCTGGGGAGGGACCCTTGTTGAGCAGTTGTGTAAAAGTTTGTTCTCTCTGCCTACAGTTCAGCGGGTGTGCTGCTGAAAGGATAATTTTCTTGAAATATTGTATATATTAGATTATTCTATTCCCCAAGAACATATTTATAATGATTTACTATTAGAAAGTGAAGTATGCATAGCACTGGGTTTTGTTGCAAGGCTTCCATAGTCTAATCCGGCCTAGTTGCTTCCACTGCCTTTGTAACTCATTATTGCACCAGAGAGATCCAGCCAGGCTGGAAGTGATGTCCATTCCTTCTCGCCATCTTGGGGTGTTCTCCGCCTTTGGCCAGAGCAGCTTCCCTGTCAGGGCAGGAGGAGTCCACCTACACAGTAAGTCCCCTGTGACTTTATTTTTTTTCAGGGCTTCAAGGGACTTTAAACTCTAACCAGTGAGGAGAAATTTTACTTATAAATTGTGGAAAAGAAGTACTTTAATCTATCTTTTTGCCCAAAGCAATTGAGTATAAATCACTGGAGAAATTTGACATGAATAAAGCATTTTTTTCCTTGCATCTGTATTCACAGAGACTTTAAAGTAAAACTAGCAGCAACAAATACCAGTTGTTGAAGAAAAAATCCAGTTCAAGGGGAGTTTAATAATAATATCTTTACTCATTTATATTCTCAGTAGGGAATGCGTATCATAAACACTTTTCTGTTTTTATCCTTGAAAGTCAGTTTCAGTGGGTCTCTATGGGCATACATACTGAGGAACTCTCTGTTCAGAAACCGGATGATGCCAATGGTGGTCCGCAGTTTGGGCCTCTCTGAGCACATTCCATGGCCACAATAATAAAGACGAAGTAAAATTTTTCTTTTCTTTTGAAAGCAAACTAATAAAATACAGTGACTATCGTAAAGCTAGATATTGTACAATTATTTCACAAGCTGATGATAAATTTTCCATAAATTAACCTTTAAAATTTCTAGCTAATCATAAAAGAGTCTTTAGAATATAAGACTAAGTTATTTAAAATTATTTAACCCTTTTGGTTCACAAATTGACCCAAGACAGCATCTAAAAATATTTCGCCAAATGAGATACAGTAGTCTGGACAAACTTACATAAATTTTTTGGACTGGCAGTTTTACAGAACAATCACTACTAAAATGTAATACTTTCTCATATTCCTAGGGCTATCAGAAATAAAGCTGAATATTCCTACCTCAAAATATGGTCATAAAACCATGTAGGAGAAAATCATATGTAAAGCACAGAACATAGCTTTGTTGACTGACACCAAAAGTCAGTTATTCCCCTTCCATTTCTTTGATTGTGAATGTGTATCTTAGTCACTTTCCACATTGCTGAGCCACCATTTCCAACACCAGTGGTTCTTTTGGGTCACAATTTCAGAACCTTTAGTCCATGGTCAGTAAGCCCAAACACAGAAATGGTGTGGTGGAGGGAAGCAGGTGGGGAAGGCAGCAGCTAGGAAGGAAGGCAAACTCCTTACGTCCCAGCCACCAGTGATACATCCTTTCAGTACTGACCCACTGTCTAAGTGCAAGACAGTTTTAGATGGATTAACCCAAGTGTGAGTACAGCGCCACCACGATCCAATCACTTTCTAAAGTCCAAGCTCTGAGCACATGAGTTCTAGGGGAAACAGCAAACCATAGCACATACCATGCATACAGAAGAGTATATAAAATATAGATACAGTTCTAGAAGTAAACTACAAAATGATAATTTGTAGCTTTACTGCCAGGTTAAAATCTTTCAGTCACTGTCACTTCCTGGACTGAAGTGGAAACTGAGATTGCTCTCAGTGCATTAGGACACTGCTGTGTATGGTGACACTGACCTGATGAACCTGCTGTCAGTATTCCAGTCAGCCTCCATCTCTTTCTGCTTCCTGAGCTAGCTCAAATTCCAAGTCTCACATGATTTTCAAGTCCACAGTGTACATCTGGAAATCCAGCCCCATCCTTGTGCACCCAACCTGAAAGAGGACTTTTGACAGCACAGATTGGAGCAGAAAACAAGGAAAGTTAATGTATTCTCTTTAAGTTAGCACTGGCAAACCCTTGTCATGTCTTGGTGTGAAGTTTTCTGAGCTACAGGGAGTGCCCAGAAGTAAAGAGTGCAGTGAAGCTATGAGTGATGGTCTTTAGCTTTTGCCAGACACACAATCATTGCAAATGTCTGGTGCAGAGAATCCACAGAGTCCACTCTCCAAAATCACCTTCGCTTTCCCTATTTTGCACTGATGTCTACTCCTTACCTTAAGGAAGAATCTATGAGAAACACAAGGCAAAGTGAGCCCTTCGTGCATCCAAAACTCAGTGTTGGGGATAGTAAGCAGGTGGAGATGAGTGGAGCTTCGATCTGTAACGAGTAGAAGACATCCACCCTGTCTCTCCAGAGCTGGTTAGAAGGGATTTGGGAAACATTTGCAACCCTAGCACCTTTAAGTCAAAGGACAACATTGTGATGTTCATTTCCATTCTCCCGAGTTAATTAACTTCAGACCTGGTTCCCATCCCTCTTGGGATCCTCCAAGGAGTCCTCTAAAGCCTGCTTCTCTTTTTGGTAGACACCAAAAAAAAAAAGCTTTATCTAATATATTTTATACACATCTGGCCAAATACATTTCATCTGTCAAAGAGCAAATCAATACATACTCTTTTCAGGGAAATTTGATAAACTAGAAATGACTTCTAGTCTCAGATCTTTCACAGAGCCCTATGAGGAAAAATAAAACAATTAAGCACACTTCTTAGACTCTATTCAATTGTTTACTTATAAAGTTATAGGGATGAGCAGTCTTTATTTCTATTTGGTACAGGAGGCTCGGACCCATAGTAATCCTCCTGTTTTAGCCTCCCCATTTCTGGGTTAACAGGTGTGCACCACCACACCTGGTTTTGGTTGCCAGCACAGCATTCCTAGGGTTCCAAGGTCAGCATGGCATGAAGGGGTGTCAGGGATTGAACTGGGATCTTTGAGCTTGCTAGCCAGGCACTTAGGCAGCCGAGCTATCTCCCTATCCCTGAGCAATCCTAATATTCAGTGCTAAACAGAATACATAATAAACTTTAAAGTATTAAATTCATACAAATAAAAGTTAAAAATTTTTGCTTTTGTTTTCATTGATTTACTCCATGCTGGATACTCCATGTCTTTGGTCCACATCTACTGGAATTTACGTTTCGTGTTCATGATTGTGTTAGTGAGATTTGCATTACTGTGTAATGCCTGAGATAAACACCTTAACAGAGAAAGGATTGATCTTGGCTCACCATCTGAGAGGGCCCAGTCCCTGCATATTTGATTTCACTGCTTCTTGGTCTGTGATGAAGCAGAGTCGCATGGCTGAAGCCCATGGGGACCAAGATGCTCACATCATGATTGCTGAAGGCAAGAAGAGAAGGTGCCAGGCTGACCTAGCGATCACTGATTTAGCCAACATCTCCCACTACGCCCCCTCGTGGGAGTTTTCTGACACCTCCCAATACTGTCATCAGCTGGAGACCATGTCCTCAACACAAAATCCTCTGGAGGACCTGGCAGAGTCAAACTGTAATGTTGACATTTGACTTTTTTCCCAATGAGCAGTTATAACACATAATGAACTATGCCAATCAGCTTTCTTTAAAAAAGTAAATACAGTAAATTATCACTATGTAATAAATACATAATACATAAATACATAATACATAATAAATACATAATACATAAATTATCACTATGTAGTAATATTGTTTTAATTCCTTATGTATGCCTCAAACTTGTTTTTATACATGTGGGGAGTATGTGTTTGCATGCATCTCTGTGTAGGATACATATGGTGGGTACATAGGTGCATACATTTGTTAGGGTTACATGTGTGAAGTACATGTGTGCATTCTCCCACCTGGCCTTATGCACTTTGTTTCTGTGCAAAACTTGCTTACTGCAGGTGTTATTTAAAAATTGGAGAGATTCTACCTAGGTAGCATGTCTGCCAAAGCTCTGTGACTGGAGTTTAAGAGAAGCACCAGAAACCACTACAGCCCATCTCTAGGCCAACACTGAGTGTTCATTTTTCCCTCTAGGAAAAATCCCAGTTGTCCTAAAATACTATACTTTATTTTCTCCCTGATAAGAATACATAGCTCCTCACTATTACTTAGCTCAGGAGCGTGCCCTGTGTGACTACACTAATAAAAAATGAATTCTCATTTTCCACTGAGTGTACAGCCTTGTATAAACATATTGTTCCAAAAATAAGAATCATAAAGTTTTGATGATTAAAAGCTTTTGAAGATCATTCTACTCCATCCACCCGTTTTTAGGTAAATAAAATTTGTCTCCTTTAATTCCAAAAATAATTCCTGTTTCATATAAAAATAGAAAAGTAAATAATGAAGAGAAATATAAAAATCATGACTATTTCTACAACTAGAGACATTTGGTAATAAAATTTGAGTTTCCATTTCCAGAAGTTTTTCCACACATATCATAACAACAAAATAGAAATTGTACTTAGTTTCTGCAATCTTGATTTTACATTTACTATATCATGAACAAATTCTGGTATGCTCATCCTACTTCATGAATATGGTGTCAATCATTGTACAGAAAATGTCTAGTGTCCTATGATTTGTCTCGTAGAGCTAGAAAGTTGCACTGTCTCCAAATTTTTACTCAATAAACATCTATTTTCAACAGTATCTCTGTATATATTTACTATACTACAAATTCTGAAGTGTCACTTGCATTTGAAAAACAAAAAAACCCTTAAAACATGACTCACTTCTGAACACATTACTGTTAATTATTATCATAAAGTAAGAAGCTAAAACTTTATCAAGTCGAAATTATATTTTTATATGCTTGCTAATTAGATAGATAGTTGTTAAATATTCTGAATCGTACTTCTTTGATTGCCATCGTGTATACTTTTTGAAAACATTTATTAAGTACTTTCATTTTCTTTCACAATAGCCTGTTTACATGACATTAACCTATTTTTCTGATGGATATTAATCTTTTTATCCAAGAGTTTTTTATACCTGAAAACTATTAATCATTTGCCTGTTTCATATGACTTAAATATAAAATCCTGGGCTTCACAAAGATCTGAGTTAAAAATAGGCTCCAAGAACATGGTGAAATAATCTGTCAGTGGTAGAGTAGATTTCTCTAGAAACCAGATATTACCCAATGACAGACCCTCTTAGAGACTCTATTTATAATATGTAAAAAACCAAATACATTGTTTATAGGTAAAATTCACTTTTTCTTTTGCTTTATCTACATGTGAGGAATGTGTGGTCCCTTTGTAATAACTGTATCTGTGTCTTTCTAACTCTTCTCCATGTTTTTTTTTTTTTTCTCTAAAAAATCAATGGAAGAAAAGAGTTTGTCCTCAAGTTGCATAGTAGCCAAACATTCTCTGATGGTTTATGATTCTGACACATCACACTAATGAAGAAATTACAGCACTACAGAGGGACCAGCTTCCTTTAGAATGTTGAGTGAGTTATCCCAAGTTAGTCATGCTAATGTGACAAAAAAAGTCTACTTAAATGTGATATAAAGAAGGAAATGTGGAATGTCTAAAATTAATATTTTGGCACAATTGCCTAGGAAATAATTTCTCCCTAGCACTGCTACCTTCACATAAAGAGGATGAAAAATATTTTGTAGCTCCTTGGCTTGGACAATTGAGATATCTTGAAGTTTAAACATTCCCTGAAGACTTGTCTGCTGAAGGCTAGCTCCTCCCCTCCATGCTGGGATGGGGACTGTAGAGAGGTGGTACCAAGAGGGACATCTTCTGGTCATCAGGCTTCTGGACATTGTCATCAAGAGCATGCTCTTGTCACAGGTTGGGAACATCAACCTCCTGCTGACCCCTGCATTCCTGCATGCAAGGTGGAGCTTTGCTCTCCCATGCCCGGTCTGCTTGCCACAACCCGCAAAGGTGCTTTGATTGCATCTACAAAACTAAAAGCAAAGGAAAAGTTTTTTTTTTTTTAAGTCCTCTTGGGTATTTTGTTGAAATAATGGAATGCAGCTAGCAGAATTTTGTAACTTTTTTTTGTTTTGCTTTTTTCAAAAAACAAGTTCAAGGATGTGAGGGTGATCTGGCTGCGACATCTGTCACCCCACTGATCACCAGGGCTGATTTGGCTGATCTGGCTGGCTAGGTGGATGTTCCTTTCCTCCCTTAGCGACCCATATGTGTCCCTCTGGAAGCTGTGCGCTGGGTAGAAGAGGACGACCGCCCCCTATAGAGGAGGACTGTTCCTCGGTCAAGTGTATATGAGTAGCTGCGCTCCCCTACTAGAACCTCCAAACAAGCTCTCAAAAGATAAGTTCAATAAAGCACCTGCTCACGCAGAGTGCAGTGACCAGGGTTCAATCCCTGGCATCCCAAGTGGATCCTGCTTGTGGAGTGTACAGAGATGGCGATTGAGACTGGGCGCAGTGGCACATGCCTGTAATCCCTGCAATTGGGAGGCTGAAAACAGGAGAACCACTACAAGTCTGAACCACATAGTGAGACTCTGTAGATCCTGTCCTAAATGCAGAAAAAAATAAAAATAAAAAAAATAAAAATAAGTTCAGAACCTTATTCAATTCATCTTCTTTTAGGCCTCAGTTGTGTCAAATGTCAAATAGTACTGAATTAACTGGCTAAATAAAGGAAGTTTAAGTCAAATAAAACGATCTTGTGACCCGCTGAATCAATCCTTTTTCTTCAAACCCTCCTACGGACAAATAATTCCACTTTCTTGTGTTGTCCTCCAGAATCCAGCTAGGTGTGATAAGAAATCCAGGAGGCTTGTCATGTCTTCCAACCAAAGCAGGATGCCTCTCAAATATATCTGTTGTTGCTTATTAATATGAAAAGCCATCATCTAACCCACTACTATAAAGATATAAACCTGTCTTTGCCTTTGGAACAAATATAAAATAAATCAAACCTACGTTGATATACAAAGTCCAAAGCATTCAACAGAAGTTCTCAATGTTGGTTGCCACCAGGCAATGATAATAGTTGTAAACAGCATATGTTGAACATCTGTATCCCATATTTTGGAGGATTCTATTTTACTGTGTCTCTATTTATTCTTTCTAAAATAAGAGGTTTTTAGTGTTTACACAGGAGTTATTTTTTTACTTATTTTTTCTACCTAATTAAAACAGAACTCAAGCCTACATTTTTGTTTGACTTAAATGACAAAATATGCTATGATCAGACCATTTATTTATGTATGTATGTATGTATGTATGTATGTATGTATGTATTTTAGGGAAGGATCTACAGGGTGTTCAGGGTCTCACTACTAGATCTGACTCATAGTGACCTGTCTCCTAAGAGACAGCTTTCTAAGAGCTGGGATTACAGGCACGTACCCCCACTCCCAGTGTCAATTGCTGTCCCAGTGTGTCCTGGGGGCAGGACTGGCACAGCAGGCCCAGGGATCAAACCCCTGGTTTCTGGGCCTAATTGCAGGTGCCTTAATCCACTTAGATATCTTGCTGGCCCTTATACCTTTTACTTTTTTTTTTTACTTACAAATCTGAAAACTCAAAATGTGTAAAGTGCCTGGTGACATTCTTTTTAAATTTTCTTTAAGCATTTAATTTCTCAGAATTTATAAGAAGATTTTCTTTAAAGAAGAAACCCAAACCTACAAACTTTCCTCATTTCTCTAAAAATGTGTGAAAACTTATGCAAAAAGCTGTCTGCCTCATGAAATCATTATGATATCTAATTCCATATATAGAGATATTGACATTAGTGCAATTATTGAACTCTATTGTATAATACATAAATTGACTTTTTTTTTTTTTTTGTCCTTGGCACCTAAAAGGGATATTCTAAGGTTTTGGAATTTTTATCTTTGTTAGTCATCAAAAAATCACTGGGACCACAGTCTCCCAGTTCCTGGGGAGGTAAGAAGGCTGGATATTGAGCTGAATCATACGGCCCGTAAACAATCAATCGTGGCAATGTAAATCCCAATATAACCTCTGGAAACTGAAGTCCAGTGGGATTCACAGAAGATCCTAGGGAGACATTCAACAGAGATATTAATCCTCTAGTTCAGGAGAATATAAGTGCATATTGGAAAGTTTGAAAAAGGAGTGGCTCAAATTTTCTTGAAGATAACAAAGCAATTCCTGCCTGGGTTCTTCTCCAAATTCTTTTCTTCAAACCGAGATTTCCATTTTAGCATTGCCAATTCAAATTCTCCCCATGAAAAACACTTAATGACTGTGAAAACTTTCATCTTAGCATTTGCTTTGATGTGAGAATTAAACTTCTCCATATATGATTTACATACAAACAATGTGGAGAATGTGGAATTGAAGATTCACAAAATTACAAGTCACAGAAATATTCTTTGCATCAAACATGATATAGCTACTTGTTTTCCACATTGAGAGAGACATTAAGTCCAGAGACTTAGTCTGGGTTATTGCTCAAATGATTATGTTTTGCAGCTTAAATAACAATATAATGAAAAGTATTTTGGTTGTACTTGGTGGCCATGACTTGGAGTTCCTGAGTTCTGACAGGCATTCCCGAGTAAAAGCAGAAAGGCTCAACAGGTGAGGATGGAAAGACCCCTCAGAACTCCATTGCTTTTTTGAAATGATGAAGGAAAGTCAGCTTTCAGCCCAGAAAAACACCACAGGAAAGAATCACTCTGTCAAATAAAACTAAATGAATCAAATTTTACAAAAAATTAGAGAATAATTTATTAAGCATGAAAAACAATCTTTTGTGAGAGAAAATTAAGGTTGAAGGAAAGAGGAGGGAGAGAGAAAAGTTGTGCACAGAAACTGAATTTCAAGTTACCGGATAACTTTGTACAAAAATAATGACCAAGTACACACTGTTCAGAGCAATTGAGCTGGAAAATAAGTTCTAAGCAAGGGACACAAGCAATAAGTCCAGTATAGCACAACTGCCTTTTGAATGACCACTCCATATACACAGCTTTGCCAACAAACCAGAACATAAAACCAGTTTACTAAGTCCAACTATGAATAAGCTCACTAATTCAGGCTGTCTCTGCCAACATACATTTCCTGGGGTGGCAAAGAGCACACTATAGCACAATATTTAGAGAAAAATTCTTTATCAGAGACATTAGAGGTTTAAAATAATATCTTTTGTCCTACTGATTTCATTGTTCTGTAATTTGAATTTAGCGTCTGAATTTTCATAAAAAGACCCAATAATATTAGTGAACAGTTTGTCTTGCTAAGAAGTAATAAATATTTTTGCATTCAATTTTTATTCCTGTTTTTTATGTATTTTGTTAATAATGAATAATTATTGTCACATTTCTCTTCCTGAACATTGCTTTTGTCATATCTCCAGTTTCTCTGTCCCTAGCAGAATAAAGTTCAATGCCTTCCATAATGTCAACTCTCTATCAAGTTAGGTGAACTTCATGTAACCTTCAATTATTCCTCATATTGTATTAAGAAAATATTATGTGAGTTGTCAGTGATTTACAGCATCATATACTAAACATCTCTCACTGTAGGCTCAAGATGCAGTGTATTTAGAATGCTACCACCTGCCTTTGTTTTCTCTTCTTTTTTCAGAAAGATATTTTGTTTATTGTCCTCTGGTTCCCTCTCTATATTCAGTTTAATTTCAGGTTCCTTGCCAGAATTTATCCTTTGTTCTTTTTTTTTTTAGAATTTTTTTATTTCATTTTATTTTCTTGTTTCAAAACCTTTGTTTGTTTATTCACTCATTTTTATGGCCGGCTCAGCCTGTCCCGAGGGCAGGGCTGGCGCAGCATGTGGTGCCGGGGATCTAACCGCGGTCCCTGAAGCCGCCCAAGCTTTCCCAATCAGGCGCTTTAGACCACTGAGCCATCCCGCTGGGCCCTATCCTTTGTTCTTATCTTCCAATTTGTAGCCCTATAAAGGCCAGCCCTTTGACATCTGCTAATATCTTTAGTGAATTTTCCCTTGCCTAGATTCCATGAAGCTTCATGTTCCATCTACTTTCTGATCCTCACCTGCAGTTTCAGAACTGAATCACATTAACCTGAAATACTTGTCTCATTCTTGTCATCTACGTAGGGCAGATAGTCTGCCTAAAATATTGTGTTCTCTCCTTGTAATTGGAGCACCTTATACTATGTCACTAATGGCTTATATAGTATTTTCTTAATATGATGAGATAAACAATTGCCTGCTATAGAATTTGCTTAATGTGATGAAAACTCACAGAAGAGCTTCTCTTGAGAATAGTATGCAAGGAAGGGCCTGTAGATCAGCGGTAGAGTACTTGCTTGTATAAAGCCCTGGGTTTAATTTTCAGTACAAAAACAAAACAAAAACTAAGCAAAACAACATGAACAACGGCAAAACAACAGGTGAGCAGGAAATAGCTTCCCTGTGAACACTGACCACATCGCGGCAGGCAGTGAAAGATGCAGGTGCTCACAGTGGTACCAAACTTGCAAACAGTAAAGGAAAACATTATGTCCTAAATTTCCAATGACATAATTTACTGAGATCACCTGGAACTTGGCACGTGTATGTCTGGAATAGTGGCACCAAGGCTCCAGCAGAACAATGACATCCCTGCCCCCGCCTTAGCAAGATGAAACCAAAAGCCCCCCTGAGAGGGAAATACAGGATTTCCCAGGCCGTCAGCACAGTGAGTCAGTGGTGCTGCACAGAACAATGGCCGGATTCACAGCCAGGCAGGTCCTCTCATTTTTCTCCTTTTTTAGCCCCGTGTGTGCACTATTTTCTATTAGGATTGCTCATATCACCCTCTCTGCCTCTCTTCACTACTGGTTTTTAGGCAGGGAATGTCTAAGGATTGTCCCAGCAAGTTTGTAGTGTCTGCTATCAACCAAAATAAAGGGGAAAGTCTCAATAGAGGCCAGTCTCCTAGAAGCTCGGTAAAAAGAGGGATGTATAAAGAAAGATGTGGGCGAGCTGAGGATCAGTGCTGGAGACAGGCATAATTCTTGAATTGAAGAGATCTGAATTTTATCAGGAGACCTTGCCCCAGAAGGCTTAAACACCTACTTACAAAGATGATTTCAACTGTGCTATCTAGAAGCAGCTGCAGAACTCTGACCAGGAAGCACACCTATATAAAAGAAATATATGTGCTCTGATGCTCCCCATGACATGTCCTACTGCAGTCTTGTCTTACCGAATTTTAAAATTCATTCTTCTATTGATTCAGTGTTACTACCCATTACAACCCAAAAATAATCACATAAACCCCCAAAATCTGAAGGAAGTCCCACCTTCCTTCTACATTATAGTTTGTTATCTTTATAGCCTAGAAAAAAGTCTTTTAAAAAATGTATTTGGTACAGGATATCACTATGTTGCTCGGACCCATAGTAATCCTCCTATCTTCAGCCTCACCAACACTGCTGTGTAGCATGTGGTGCTGGGGAATCGAACTGTAGTACCTGTGCTTGCCTAAGCTTGTGTGAGCTTGTCTAAGCTTGCCTAAGCTTGGCTAAGCAGGCACTTTAGTCCACTGATCTAACTGCTAGAAAAAGTCTTAAATCTCTAGTGTAGTCACTAAACTCCCAAACTCCCAAACTCCCATCAGGGATACCATCCTTGGTCTTCCACAGATTGTGTTTGGCTTCTGGGGACAAAATCCCAAACCCAGCGCCTGAAATACAATAGAGTTTATTTACCTCATTGGAAGTGGGCCATACAGATTTGGTATGAAAGCTTCAAAGCTACACAGAAAGTAGTCCCCTATAGCTCTGCCCTCCTCTGTTATCCCTGGTGTGGCTTTCATTTTTCTCTTCCTTAGAGCATTCATGAACAAGAGATCGAAGACAGTGTGCTATTCATTTCTTCTGGCATAAATAATTTTTTGGAGTCCTACTCAATAGCTCTGACATATAGGTCATCCTGAAATACGTTCTGTGGCCACATTTCACCACAGGTGAGACTTGGAGAATCTGATGTCTGTCAGGCCTCACCTGGCTCGATAGTTTGCAGATCTGTACTAAAATCAAGATGGTTAGCCTGCTGCCTATCACTGGTCAGAGCCTGTCAGGGGAAAACTTCACTCAAAAGGTTCTCTGTTTCCCCAGGAATTGTTTTTTATTTATTACCAGGACCATAATAATGAGGGCTGTTATATGTTATATGTTGAACATCATGTACTATGTAAGTATCTCATTTTTAATTTTTGCAACAATTCTTTACTTACATAGCACTGTTATCCCTTAAAACAACAAAAGCCTTTAGATATTATATAGATATAATCATATCTATATTACAGTGTTTCTATGTTGCCTAAGGTTCAATTTCTAGAGCTTTCTATAGGATTTTGGGTGGTGTTTAGTTATACACTACCTGGCCTATCTATTCACAGTTTTGCCCAATTATATGTCAATTGTTTCTTTCAGAAATGGTGTATAATGATCACACCAGTGCAAGAACACTTCAAATGTCACTAAAATAGCACTGGACACAACTTTCCTTATGAAACTTCCTTTCTGCTTTCACTGAGCACTCCTCATTTTATGCTTTTGTTATGCCATTCTGTGTCTAACAGTACTGGCATTCTATTTAGGATTCCCATAAGTATTTCAAGGGGATATACTACTTGACTATCATACATTAAATGAGCAAATATGCTAGACAGTGTGTCTTAAAAACCACTTGTTTGCGCATCAATTGGCCCATTGATGCTCAATATGTATGATTACACAAGCAGTGCTATGAGTTGGATTCCCTTGGAAGGGGTTCAGTTTGCCTACTAATGCATAGGGAGCTAATTCTCACTCTTCAAATGTTCCATTTATAAACTTGCCTACAGCTAACATTTTCTTGAGGTCTGAAGACCAATACCTGTAGCAGTTTGTGATCATCCACAGCCACGTGCCCACAGAGATGAATTTGTGCTACCTGATGGACATGTTCCCTACTTAAGCCTAAGAAAATGGAATACTGCTTTGTGGAACATGCTGTGATCAATTTTCTTCAGCCAATGTGTTTAATGCCACATTTTCCACAACTCTTTACTGGTGAGTTTGCTATTTATAATGGCCCCACAATGTAAGAGGCAGTTTGTAGTAGACTACTGGCCTACTATTCATGAAGCCCTGGCTTCCATTCCCAGAATTATCAAGAAAAAAAAACCTAATAATATATGGTATCCGCTGCCCTCTAGCTCAAGAAGTCCTAAGTGAAGAGGGTGGAGTAAATGTGCAGTTAGTTAAGTTTTGTTCAGGAATAATCTAGAGTGCTGTTGACTATGAAACAAACACGAAGTACCCATGGATGGATCATCAAAATGCTTAGCCCTGACCCCACAGCTCCCCTAAAAGCAATGGTTCCATTCAGTGTCACCAATGACTTTTGGACTAGGGTCCACATAATGAAAACCAGGCACATTTTCCTCCAGCTGGCCCTTCCAGCAGCCCCTTCTCTGCAGAGTCCTGTCAAAGTGCACAAACTGGGTTTCTTATTTCAGATGCCAGCACTTACGCAGCTCAAATCAAGACCTCACTGTATCCTATGGTGAAAAGAGGCAAGGAAGAGCAAGAGACACTTTCACAACCCATTTTTGAGTAACAAGGAGAGGACACAAGAATATGCACTCCTGTGCTCCTTTCATTTGGAGTGTGAAGTTTTTCCATCACTTTAATTTTCCAATCACTAATTACATAGAGCTGCTTTTCACAGAGAAACTTCATAATAGATGCATAGAAGTACTACAGTGGCCCAAGACCGCCCATAGTTCTAGTGGCACTTGAGGAGGACAACTTTATTAAAATATCCCCATTTTTCTCTGTCTCTCTCTTCTTCCTTATATGCAGACCATACAGAGAGAGCAGCACACGTGAAGTTCTGCTCATTTAAAATCATTCAACACCATTAACTTTTATAATGAACATTTAGGTGGAGTTGATTACGAACTACATAAATCATTCTGGGAGATAAAAACTGGTGGTAATTTCTTGGGAGGCTCTGGATCTAATAGAGGGAGGAGGGATAAAGGAAGGCAGTGATGTGCACACTCCTGATGGAATTTACATTGTGGGTTTTGACCTAGATACTAAAGCTAAGTACTTGTAAGCAGAACTCCTTGGAAAATCGCAAAATGCGGAATGTATGTCTGCAAAAGTATAGGTTTGTGTGTGTGTGTGTGTGTGTGTGTGTGTGTGTGTGCATGTATGTGTTTCTCCAGCATTTAGTGCCTCTGTTCCTGTACAAAAATACTCTGGGAAGGGAGCAAAATGTTCTATGCTAGGTCTTTGTGGGTGGGTCCATAGTTGCAGTTTTACTTCAGCTTTAATTGGGAGTTGCTTCTTGTTGCTTTGAGAACATTTTGAATGTGTCACAGGTTTAAGCTTTGTTTCTAAGATCTGTAGAACTGTAATTTACCTAGTGTTACCAGTAATTTACCTTGTCTTGTGTTGCACTCTTAGAAATTCAAGAGATGGCCCTGAATTTATGGGCAGTGTCAGACCACTATTTTCAATGAAAATCCGAAATTCATCATATCAGTTTCTCCTTGGTTTTGCATAATGAGATTAATTTATGTTTCTACAAGAGGAGGAAAAGCTAAGCACTGGCTAGCAAAATGGAAAACGTCGGTCTATAGTGTTTCCTGTAGGAGCTGTACTTCCAGGAGTCTTTCTCACTGAGTGGAATGCTCTGGTGATGGAAACCAAATTCTGAGACATGGTTACTTTGAAAGTTGTATAGTAAAATCTGAAAATAATCCAATCTTTAGTTCTCAGTTTTATTTATTTATTTTTTATTTTTTTATTTTTTGGTGGGACTGGGGTTCAAACTCATGACCTTGCACTTGCCCAGCAGGCACTTGTGCCTCGGAGCCATCTCCCCAGCTCCTCTCAGTTTTAGATATAAGACCAAAACCAAAAATGAACGCAAAACAAACAAAAGAACCAAAACATGCAAAAATAGAGATGAAGGGAGACAAAAATATCAAATGAATAGAATGGTAAGGAGGAGAGAGAGAGCATGCTTGCTAGCTTTGCCAGCGGCTCTACAACTGTTATAGCCGCACATCTGCATCTGCAGTTAGCCTATTTGCAGAGATTAAGAGGGCCTACCAAATGAAGTATTCAATAATTAAAATAATGATCATGATCTGGAAAAGCAATAATGAAAGGAAAGCAGTTACTAAGCCAGGAGACATTGACCAACACATATTTACAAAAGTTTAATGTTGCAGTTTAATTATGAGCTCCCTGCTGCAGAAGAAAAAATTGAGAATCCCATAAAATAGATTTTATAGTTTATGTCTAGTTGTCCCCCGAAAGCTTCATTCAATCATTGGGCATGGCTTCTATAGATTGAGACTTGATTTGTGATCCCTGGGATTGCGTTCTAGTACTGATGGGATTATCGGTCTGAGTATGGCTGAGACTATGGGTGTGGTCTAGGGTGTATATCCTAAGACAGAAAGCCTGAATGTAATGTAGAGAGAGACAGAGAGCCAGACTTGAGCTCTTGCTGTTGCTGCTGCTCTGCTGCCCTGATTGATTGGCTGCCTCTGCCACCATTTTGCTGCTGTTCTGCTGCCATGAACTGGATGCTCTCTGCCCTGCTCCACTCAGCCTTGGGCCAGCTGAAGATGGACTGAAACCTTCAGGAACTGTGAGTTAAATACACCTTTCCTTCCTTCATTTTGAGTGTTGAGTGTCTGTCCCAGTAACGAGTGAGAAGTAACTAAGACAATAGAAATCCTATGTTGTCCTATTAATGGAGCATAGACCATCGCCTGGAGAGATGTCTGCTGCGAAAGATGCAGTATGCTATCACTGAAGACAACAACCTGAAAACATCTTGGACCTGTGGAGCATTTGCTCTTGTAGCCTCCATTGGAAAGCAGTTCTTAGGGCATAAAAAGCTCATGGATAAAGGTCAAAAGCCCCAACTACACTTCCAGCCAAGAGCATGGTCTTCCATCACGAAGACCATTACGAAGGCAATGAGCAACTTCCTTGAAATTTAGTTAAGTGTATCTCTAACACCAATCAAGTGGAGGGATGTGAGCTATGGAAGAAAAGCTCTCTGCTGAGAAAGCCTCTCTCAGACCCATGGCACCTAGTGACACTTGAAATGCATCACCACTCAAGGCCTTATGAACCTGTGTGTGTGTGTGTGTGTGTGTGTGTGTGTGTGTGTGCTTGTGTGTGCACATGCATTTATATATGTGTGCGTGAGTGTACTCATGTGGGTGCTTGTGTGTGTACATGCACATGTGTATGTGTTTATGCATGTGTGTGCATGTATTAGTAAGAGAGATTTCTTACCAAGTAGAAGGGTTCTAAGAGTCCTCTGAAAGAAGATAAAAAATATTGACAGAAATATAAAGATGAACATAAACGTGAAGGTACTGTATTTGAAATATTTTAAAGGTACAATAGCTAAAATACTACTTTGGACACAGGAAATGATTAAGAAAAGAAAAGGTGAACTGAAGGCAATCATAGCCTTCAGGCAATCATAGCTATTTTCCAATAGCTATAAATTTAACTGTAATAAATGAAATTATCACATAGCTTCTATGGAGACAAGCCTGGATAAATCTATCATATTATCTCAGGTTGGTGACAGTCATGACCTCATCTGTTTCCTTGCTCTTTCTTAGGTCCACCTCTAAATCTATTGCTAAATTCAGAGAGAGAGAGAGAGAGAGAGAGAGAGAGAGAGAGAGAGAGAGAGAGAGAGAGAGAGAGAGAGAGTTGTTCTAGATTGCCTACTGGTAGCTAAGTTTTACTTTGTCACACCCAGCCTGACTGAACTGGCTTGGTGCTTGGTATGAGAGGCCAACTTGAAGACTGTTGCCAGCAGCACAAAAAGCAGAACTGGAAGAGAAGAGGATGTTGTTTGGGAATCTGACTAGAGAAGCTTTTGAAGCTGTCAGAAGTTGCTATTTTGAGAGGGCTATTCTTCTGGGGGCTATTTTTCTGAGTGACCTTGTCCTGCTGGCTTTCCTAGTGAACTTGGTTGTTCTTATTGGAGGAAGAGCTCAGGACATCGTTGTCACTGAGGATGGCTGTGGTTATTTCAGGGCATCTGTGGTTCTCATCTTGAGCATTGCTTCTTGCTTGAGGGGAGGGGGGCGGGGAGATGGTACACTGCTCAGAACCCTGTTGCATTGGCTTTCCTGGTGGGAACTCACCTTTGCTCCTCATTGGAAGGCCTTGGCACCTTACTGCTGCTAAGGATGGCTGGGGTACTTTTCAGGGAGCTCCAGTTCTTACTTTGAGCCTTGCTTCCTAGCTCCAGTGGAGATCCCTCAGCCTGCTAGCACAAATCCTTCATCCCACTGGCACTGACTTTCTATTTTCTACCAGTGACCTTAGGACCTTTTCAACACAGATCTGTGGATCCAGCCTACATGAGACATTGCTGTGAGCTCTAGGCCTCCAGCTGGGCTTGTGGGAGGCACTGTTATAAGCTCTAGGTTTTCAGCTGGACTGATGCAGGATATTTGGATGCAGACCCTCAGCTGGATTCTTTGGATTTTAGTATGTGAACAGCTTTCCTGAACTCTTTGTATAAGATTCTTTGAGTGTTTCATTATAAAATAATCTTATAAAACATGTGTCCTGTATTAAATGGTTCCCCTTGTGAAAAATCAAGTCATTACAAGACTCAAAGAAACCAATATTTCTACTCCTCCAAAAGAAAACATATAGAAGCCATATGCTCTGAAGTTTTATATAGAATCCACCACCAGCTAACAGTTCTTATTTGAGGCTTGAAAGACTAACCAGCTGACAGTATATGTATTATACTTTGTGTTTCCTAAATTCTTACAGAACTATAATACCTTCATGTTAACTTTTTAAAATGACAAGAAAATGATAATGTTTAATATTCAGAAAATCAGGATTCTTTAGTATTATACGGAACATCATGAAAAAGAGAGGCTAGATTTTGATTCATGAAGCTTCACATTTTCTTACCGAAATAAATTTTATTTTTCTACGTTGAGACTCATGATATTTGACAGATCCAAAAGCTTTTATAGTTAGGAAACAGAAAGCAGTATCAACTCTAATTTAATTAAGCATACAACATGATGAATTATAGTATGAATCATCAGAGTTACTTTAGCAGAAACCAAACTCAGATTTAAAAATCTTATTCTTTCAAATGCTATGAAAAAGTAGTTATTTAGGACCCTCTTATTTCATTTCTTAAGAAATAGAACCATGTAAAAGTAAATTAGTAGAAGTGTTTTCACATGGCATACTTAGTTTAATTAGCATTAATTCTTTCTGGATTAACTAGTCATTGATTCAAGTCTCAGCCTACACTAGAAGGATCACACTGTGACCAACAGTACACATGCCTGAAGTGATACCAATTACTTCACGAATTAAGGATGGTCTAAATTGAGTTCTATAGCTTGAATCATTAAGTTCATGTACTCGTTCAAGAGGCAGTGTGGCCCCAGTATAGTTATGCAGTCTTTTGAGAATTGGTTGAATCAAATAATCTGCACCTTCAAATGTCTAAATATTGAAATATTTGTATTATGGTCATTATATAATATTTAGGTCTAAATATTATAAATAAATATATCTACTATATCTGCAAGAACATAAAATGATTGTAGAAAATTATAAATACTACCTATAAAATAGAAATGTGTGATACAGAGTGCATGGGAGGAGAACTCTTGATTCAATTGTGAATCACTTTCATACAAATTACTATAAATTGGGTGCACGAAACAACACAGTGCTAGAGGCTTGAAGTCTGAAGTTGGGGCACAAGCAGGGTGTGTTCTTTCTGAATTCTCTTTGTTTCTTGTGGCCACTGATAATTACTGGAAATCTCTGGAATTCCTTGCTTTATAAATACCTCACTGTAATAACTTCTTCTTTTTTTTTTTTTTTTTTTTTTTTTTTTTTTTTTTTTGTCTTTTTGAGACAGGGTCTCACTATGCAGTTGAGGCTGGCCTTGAGCTCACTTTTGTAGCCCAGGCTGGTCTCGAACTCGCACCAATCCTCCTGCCTCAGCCTCCCGAGTGCTGGGATTGCAGGCGTGAGCCACCATGCCCAGCTGTAATAACTTATTTTTCAGTCACCCTGACATATGTCTGTCCTCAAAATTTCTCTTGACTTATAAAGACCTCAACAATCAATTAGAGCCTACTCTGATCAGTATGGCCTCAGTTTACCTGATTACATTTTTAAAGGCATTATCTTCAAGTAAGGTAGCACACATGGGTTCTCAGATGTAGGGCTTCAGCATATCCTTTTGGGGTACCCCATCCCTCCACGGACAGATGTTGTTAGAATTAAGATTTGGATGATGAGGAAAAGAAAAGCACAAGCTATCCCTAGAAGGAAAATAATTCCACCAATGGATAATGTAAAGGCCCTGAAAAGGTTCAGGCAAAGAGGTAAAACTCAACTTCACTGATGGAGGCAGAAAACCCAGTGTGACTAAGGGACGGAGAGAGAGGAGAGAAAGCTGGTCACACATGTGAGCAGCGCCACATGGATACCAGATCCATAATCTATACTTCAGAGTTCAATCACTGTGAGCATGCTGGATGAGTTTATTTTAGAAAAGGAAGACCTATATTTTATTTATTTATTTACTTATTTATCTATCTATTTATTGATTGATTGATTGATTGTAGTACCAGGGATTGAACTCAGAACCTTGCATTTGTCAGGCAAGCACTTATTACACTGAGTTATCTCTCTGGCCCCAAACACTTATATTTTAAAAGAAAGATTATATCTGTTATTTGTGAGAGAGTAAAGAAATTTATGTGTTAGTTCAGGTGAGAAATAAGAGTGCTATGGAATGTAGGGGTCAGTTAAGTTAGTGAGATACATTGTCAAAGCTGGTCCTAAAGACTATAAGGAAGAAGAAAGAGGGAGGGACAGACAGCAGGGCAGGAAGGGATAAAGAAGAAGAGAAAGAGGAAGAAGGGAAGAAGAAGGAGGAGGAGGAGGAAGAGGAGGAGGAGGAGCAGGAGGAGGGGGAGGAGGAAGGGAAGGACTAAGAGGAGATGGGGGAGGAAGAGGGGGAGGAGGAGGAGAAGAAAGAAGAAGAAGAGGAGGAAGGAGAGAGAGTGATACTGTAACCATGAGCCAATGCATATCATGCTAGAGAGAAATACATTTCTGGGCCTAGAGCAGAAATCCAGTTGTGCTTGGCTTTTCTTACCCATGTCCTCCATTAGTATGAATTCTTCAGCGGAAAAAAACATAGTGCTGTGTTACAGTGCGAACATTTGCTAAGTGTTTGAGATGCTAGAGTACTCACCTAGGTTATGTGAGGTTCTGGATTTCATCCCAGCATGGCAAATACAAGCCAAGTTTGTGATGCATTCTTTGTCTCTCTAAAGTCAGACTTTTCCCCCTGGCACCACATGCCATGCTGGTTCCATTCCCAGGACAGCTGAGCTGGCAAGCAAGTGTGGGCATGTTGGTGCATACCTATAATCACTACACTATGAAGGCTGAAAACAGGAGGATCACTACCATTCTGAGCTGCATAGTGAGATCCTATACAAATTACAAAAGAAAAGAAAAGAAAGTCAGACATGGTATTGAATTCATGGCTTGCCATGCATCCTCGCTTCATGTATATGTCACCTTTCTCCATCACAGAGTTCTTCCGTCTTTGGTCTCATGTCACTAACACAGATGGAAAGTGGTTAGTATGCATAAAGACTTCTTTCAAATGCTCCACACAAACTTGCTGGTACCAGGGGCCAACTAGGGTCATAGAGTCCCCTGACTAGAATAGTTGTGCATCCAAGTACTCTCTGGGTGCTGCACGATTTCGCTGTGCTTTGGTTTATTCAGGCCTTTAAGGAGTTGCTGTGAGATTTTAGATAATACAGAAGAGGGGATCAAAAAGCCCAGGGAATGTTTACATTTTATTGCCAAGTAAGATCAGAGTTTTTAAAGCAAAAGAGTGTATTTTGAATTTTGGGGGAGATTTTTTCAGCCAATGTGTCTTTGGCTGTTTTTAAATGTTTTAAGCATTCACAGCATCTGTTGCTACATCTCAGTGATAAACTATTTGTGACTTTTTTTTCAAAGAAAACTTTATAGTATGTCCTCATCTATCTTACTCACTGGGTCTGGCATGATGTGACTTTTAACACTGCCCCAGAGTGAAAAAAAAAGACCACAAGAGGTAAAAGTTTTGAATCAATGCAGGACGTTGAGGCACCCATAAGCGTGTGTGCGTTCTGTGTCCTCAGCCACAAGAGTGTGGAAGCTCTCTGTCATAACGACAAGTATGAAAGAGAACTTCCAGGCCTGTTGTAGAAAGGCGCAAGAATGAGAGAGTAGGTATGTCTACTGCGAGAGGGAGTACATTGGCAGGGATAAATGGCAACGTGTCTCTGCTATAATTTTTTGAAACTTAAACATGCATTGGAGTTTTTGATCATTTTTGTATAAAATACAATTTTGTAGATAAAATGCAGATAGGAGACAATAAGGGAGAGAGACATAGAAACCTAACCACATAATAACTGGTGATGTAATACTTCAGTGGAAATAGTCTGATTTAAGAGTCAGATAAACCCGAACATAAAACTTTGGCCAAAGGTGCAGTTCAGCAGCAGGGCGTTTGCCTGGCTTGACTGAGGGCCTGGGTTCTATTTCCAGCACTGAAGAGAAAAGGGCACTATGCATTCATTCATTAATAGAACTTTATTTTCCATAGATATTGAGCTGTCTTATAGGACTCCAGTGATGATTTTTAAATGTTAAAAAAAAGTTGCCTCCAGTGTGGAAGGAACATTTCCTTGTGTCCTATGCAGTCACTTAGAGACATGTTGATTCCAATGCTACTGATTTGTGATCAGCATCCATCTAGTACTTACTTCTCCACATTAACCCTTTCTCAACATTTTCCAAAAAGGAAAACAATAACCCATCACCAAAATAAAAATCATTGCTAGACCAACTGAGCATCAATCCAATGAGTTAGGAGCATAACTGAGAGGCTATTCAAGCTGTCTCCTGCAAGGATGATGCGTGGTCTACGCCTGTGTACCTGAGATGGCCCACAGCCTCCTGGATCTAACAGGGGTCTCCAGGATGCTGATGCCAGAGAAACATTCATTCAGGTACCAGAGAAACAACAGAGCAGTAACTGTCTGAGGAAGGTTATCCTGGGGTCTACAGCAAACTGCACCCCCTCCTCCGTGTCTCTTACTGCACTCCTGCAGGGGCGAAGCTCCTCTCTGCTGTACTTGCTCAGGGGCAATGACATTGACTTCAAGCAAGAAACTAGACACCAAAGCCCTTCTCCAAATATGTGTTAGGCAGGAAGTAGGGTCAGATGCTGGTTTTCTAGTATTACTGGCTCCTAGGCAAGCAGAAAGCTATGATCTAAGTAGAGATTGGTTTGTTTGTTTGGTTTTCTAAGAAGCCAGGCTGACTTTAAACTGACAACAATGTCCTGTGTCAGCTGCCTGAGTTTTGGGATTATAGGAATATAGCATTACACCTGATGAGTTCTGTTTTGTTTTGTTTTGAGATAGGGTCTCACAGTGTAGTCCAGGCTTGTCTTAAACTTATAGTAGTCCTCCTACCTCAGCCTTCTTAAATACTAGGGTTATAGGCATGAGATACTGTGTCTGGCTTTTTTTTTTTCTTTTAAATGTATCATTTTCTATTGTTTCCCTTGTGTTTTATGTGTGTGTGTGTGTGTGTGTGTGTGTGTGTGTGTGCATGTGTATGTGCATGTGCCCTGGGCCTCTTGCACGCTACCCATGCACTCTATTACCTAGCCACACCCCAGCCCAAAGTGTCCTCTTACAGCACTGATTTCCTGCCAGAAGTTCAAGGAGGAAGGAAAATGAGGGTGCCAGAACAACTTGCCTGTTTTGTTGGGGCCTGAATATTTCTGGCAATCCCAGGGACTTGGGACTCAAGCGCTAGGGGCCGGTGTGCTTATCCTTGGAGCTTCTCACATTGCAGCCTCTGGCTCTAAGTTCCTGCTTCCTCTGGATTAGCCTGGGTAAGAGAGAGTGTGCCAAGACTGCAGAACACTGTGGATGCTGCGTCTAAGAGGCAGGTCCGGGAACTCGGTGTTCTGAAGAGTCTTTAAGGTCAAATCAACAGAACACTAGAAATAAGCTGAAAACCAGAGACAAAGCACTAGCCATAGATAGTTCGAGTGAGTGTCACCTGCCAGAAAGCTGTATATTCTTCTTTAAAAGACAAAGAAATGTGGCATGAGATTAGAAAGCAGACCCTCTCCATGGACACTGGGATTTATGGACATCTGTGGCTCAGGTCAGGAGAGAAATCCAAAAAGGGTAGAAGAGGATATAGTCACAGAGTAGTGAGCAGGAAGGAGAGGTGGCTGTGTCCACTGACCAGAAAGCTAGAGCTCAACTGACATGAGGCGGGAACACAGCTTAAGCATAAATGCCCTTGCAGACAGTGCCTTGGGGTTACTTTTGTCTTCTTGTATGCAAAGGGCCAAATCCAGCCACTTGCAGAGCAGCTCATGCTGAAGCAAGGCAGCTGTTAGCTGGCCAAGAACAGGAAGGCGAGGAGCCCTGGACACAAAGGACTGGCTTGGCCCACTACCCACTTTTTCAAGAAACCAGCTACTGACATGTCTAATTTCTGCAGGGACTTTGAAAATGAGGCTATTTCCTCAGAAAATTGCCTCATCTTCCTGAGTCTAATCCAGTAAGGAGGTTCCAGTGGTGTCCTTTTGTTCACAAAATCCACACAACAGGACAGATGGCAAAGGTGGGCCAACAATTCAGCTGAGTTCATGGTTTTTTAATCACTGAAGAATTTATTTAATGTAAAGAATTCCTAAATGACTCTAAGTTAAATTTAAAATGCAATGAACTAGAAATAATAGAGAGCAAGATTTGAGAGCAATTGCGAGCATTAAACCTTGAGAAGGAAAGGATGAAACACAATAGAACAAGCTGATGTCAAGGGCATATAAAAAAGGACAGTCATAAAAAACATGAAGGTCAGAACATTCTGAAAGGCTCGGGAAACAGTCAAAATCATTCACGATCAGATCATTTCTGCAATCTTAGAAAATCTTTGAATCATGAGTTCAAATACCATGCAGTGTTCACTCTGCTGCTGAAACATAAAATCAGTGAATTCTTCAGGGTTTATCTCTGAACAACCTTGAATCATATTCTACTTTTTCTTAGAAAGCTTTTACTCTTCAGTCTGTCCTAAAACTTGGGCTTGGACTGGGCATGGTGGCCTAGGCCTGTAATCCCAGCTCTCGGGAGGCTATAAACTCTGGACTAGATTGTTTTATTCCTAGGCAGGTCACTAGGGGTCCAATCTAGCAGGGAGACCCTGAACACTCTGTAGACTCTGCCCCCCACCCCCGCAAAAAAATTGGACTTCAGTAGAAAATCAAGCTTATTTATAGGCGTATATGCTCAGACTTTACAGGATTTATCTAACTTGCCTGGCATGTCATAGATTCCGAAGTTCATTTATCAACAAATAGTAAATTAGAGGAGGCTCAGCCTTTTCCACTGTGTATTCAAAAAATGTGGCTGGAAAGGCTGTGGGGAGTCACAGAGATATTTTTAAATCATTAAAAGTTGGTCACTTTGACCTCAGTATTGGGGGTCTATGATTTTGGAGTGACAATGGGGAAGGTTTTCAACTCAGTTCTCAGAAATGGGGCAACAGCAACAACCTCGGTAACTCATCTTATAAAAGTTGATTGAAGAATATGATGACATTTCTCTGTTCAGACCACAGAGCTCATTAAAATGATCTAGTCCAGTGGTTTTTAAATACTAGTTTATGGACTGGAAGTGAATTGGAGCATCAGCTTGATGGGTTGTAACCAGCTATTTTCAAAAGATGAGGAAATGGAATGGAAAACGGAATCTGACATAAAGCTTGGAAGTTGCGTTTTAGTTATAATTTCATCAATTATATAAGGACATTTTACATATATATCTATATTCTTATAATGATTGGAACAAAATTTGTTATATGCTAATATGGGTGTGTAACTTGATAATACAGTCTACAGATCATAGGGAACATTAAAAAAATGTCCACTAATCTATTTCTATTAATCACATACCTTTGTGACACTGTGCCTCTGAGACAGTCATCCTAACTTCACTTGAATGCTATCCCTACTCACTTCCTCATTCATTCTCTCTTTATTTTTGCCAAGTGAAAGTATGTCTTCCTGGAGCCAAACTACAAGCCTGACTTCTATCAATAGATGCCCTTCAGACAAGCCTGAACTTCTCATTGTATGACCCTTTTAACATTAGAGGAGAGATGTGTGGGTCTGCTCAGGCAGGGTTCATGCCACCTCACCAAGCATTCCACAGCCTAACCCAGTTGACCTTGAGAAGCTTTGTCAATTAGATCTTGTTCAGTCCCTCACAATCTTGTACTGTGCACAGTTCTTAGAAAGTCAGATGGAATTAGGATGCCCTGTAGAGAGAGAAATCAAAGTCAAATACTTTACTTAGGAAAATAAAATAAATAGAGGAGGCCTTCCAGGAGTGGCAATGTATCATCTGCAGAGAGACAGCACTTGCAAGACTTGGAACTTGGAACATGCAGAAAGTTTTCATTTCTCTCAGCAGCTGCCCTATGGGAAAGGCTGGAAGATTCCAACGTCAGGAGCGCAGTGGAGACATAGAGAGTGGGTGGGCATCTGAGTGGGAGGAGATGGTTTACCCAGACTTATTCGAGTTTTAGTCATAGATTACAGAAACACACAATGCTGCTATAAATATGTATAAATATCTCGTGCTCACTTCCTGAGAAAAAACATGTTAGTTTATGTTCACAACTGTTTTCTTTTGAAAGAAACTATAAATACCAGTGGCTCAATATCTGAATTTGAACAGCTAATTAAAATCTTAAAAAGGAAAAGCTTATCTTCAGTTCCTTTTTTAGGAAACATTTCAAATATAGACTGATGGTTTAACCAAAGACAGCTGTTCTATTTCACATGAAAAAGCATGGTTTAAAAAAAAAAAAACAACTTTTTGTACAAATGGTTTTGACTCTAAGTCTTTTCAATAAAATTGTGAATTCCACCCCCAACAAAATTTCACTGAAAGGATTTTAAAATGGATTTCTTTGGATTGCACATTTTGTATTTTCTTTTCTTTTTCTTTTTTGCTTTGGCATTAATTATTCCTTTTCTAGAATCCAACTAAATGTTAGCATAAAACCCTCTAAATAAAACTACTATCCTTTGTCATCAGCAGCGATTAACATTCGATATTATATCCAACCTAGTTTACTGAGAAAGTTTTCTCATTAAATTTAAAGAGAGATTAACCAAAGAAATAGAGGAAACAAAACTCTACAACACATATTTTATACAAAAGTATAGAATATAATGAAGGCCTTCACAACAATTGCAGAGGAGAATGCTTATCTTTTTGGTGGCTGAGTAGAGAAAAGGAAGAAATTTGCTATCAAGAGAAAAGCAACAATCTGGTCACTAACCAGCTTTTTCATCTTTGTGTGTTACTTTGGCCTCTCTAGACTCAGTATTAACATTTTAAGAACTATTTTATTACTTAAACTTATGGTAAACTAAGATCTACCTTGTGCCACTTGCTGTTCTGAGTTCTGTAAGTAAAAAAAAGGAAGCCCTAGCCAATGATGATTTCTTCATAGTTACTGCTGAAAAAAAACCATAATTTTTCTTTCTGAATTGTAGCTTCATGTATTCCATTGTCTTCTCGGTTGTCCACGAATTTTAGTTTGCTGTTCAGCTGCTGAAATGATCTTTCTCCCACATCTCCTCGTGCTCAATGCAGCTTATCCCCAGGCTGCTTGGAGAGAGTTCACCTGGGAGGGGCCTTGCGCATGCCCCGTACTGTCCAGTTCATCACCATGTTCCACTGGGTTTGTTTGCAAACTATACTTAGAATAATCTGCTCTCTTAAACACAATAGTTCCCTTAATTTGTCTTGGTTACCTAACAAGTAATTTTTAAAAATAAATTTAAAAAGGCTGGTGAAGTTTTCATCCATGCTTCTACCATCTTAAAGACCCTGTATTGAAGTTTCAGAGTAGACCATTGATTTCAATTTTCAGGTTTATCTCAAGATGTGCCTTACAGTTAACTTCTTCAGTTATATTTCTCATGACTCAGAAGAGTGTAGCTGAAGCCTCATGGAGGTCTCTCCAGGCATCATTCGATGCTTTCATTCAGGGGCTTACATTTTCCTACATATGAATATGTCCTTTCTTGTTTAAACCATCTTTTTAGTTTGGGGACTCATATTCCACAAGTACAAAGGCAGTGCCACAAAGTGCTCACATTGCTCTCAGCCACACAGCGTTTCCCATGCCGTGCCATGAGTGCTTCAGCAAATACTTGTGGATGAATCCATTGGTCGCTGGACAAATGTATGAGAGGACAAATGGAAAGACAGTATGGTCACATTTTTTAAACTACATAAGATATATAAACAATTAATATAATCGAGAAGAAATGGAGACAAAATGAAAGATTTGGAATTAGAAATTGAGAGCATCAGATAAATTGTGTCACTTTAATTAGCTCCAAGATGTTAAAAAATGTATTTAGCTTCTCTAATTTTTAATGCTTGTAAAATATCTATAAAGTGAGGATAAGGTGAGTGATGTTGTGAAAGTCAAACTATAATAAAGGTAGAAGCATTCAGCAAATTGTAGAATGAAACTTTTGTTAAAATGAAACCACTTAGGGAGAACACAGTTAAAGATTAAGGCACAGCTGTTAGATAGCTGGCTTCTACACTCCCTTGTAATCAGAGAGTTACCGAAGAGGCTAATCAGTACACAGATGCAATATGAAGGTGAATTCCTTATGCTTAGTGTGTTTTTCATAAATTAATACTATTTCATTGTGTTAATGCTCTATACCAGTCATCAAACAAAGCTTGAAAGGTAAACATGAGCATAGGTTGTAATTTCTAAGCCAGAAAGATAATCCTAAGAGCTGTTGATGCCAATAGTAGAAGAAAGTAACCCAAAGTAAGATCAGGAAACTCTTCCTGATTTTAGAGGCTGAAAAAAAAATACAGAAATGAATGTAAGTTTCACCATTTACCATGTCTTGCTTAGCTTTCCTGAATCAAATTCTTTGATTGTATTTCTATTTTTATATTTATTTTTGTGTTTTTTCATTAGGTTTATTGGTGCAATTTGGGTATACAGAATGAACACTTTTATCATTGGGAATTTGTACCTATATATGATATATACTGTTTCCTCTTTATTTGTTTCCTGTCCACTTGCATCCCTTGAACCCCTCTTCCATTCCTCTCTTACAAAGCTTTGTTTCCATTGTATCCTTCTTTTATTGTTTGTTGTCCTTCTTTCCTTTTCCCCTCACCCTTCCCTAGTTCCCCTTTCATTTGAACCGTTTTTTCCTATTTCTCTACACCTGTTACACACTTTGGTTCTCATTTACTTTCTTGGCTTCTCACATCAGAGAAACAATGCTATACTTGCACAAAGGTCAAGAATACCACCCTCAAGCTAGCCAAAATAGCTCAGCGGATTAAAGCACCTACAAGCAGGTGCAGGGGACGGGATTTGATCCCTGGGCCTGCCGTGCTGGCCCTGCCCCTGGGGTGCACTGAGACAGCAGCTTGGAGTGGGCATGGTGGCATGTGCCTATAATCCCAGATCTTGGGAGGCTGTGAACAGGTGGATCCCTAGGAGTCCGATTTAGTAGTGAGACTCTGAACACCATGTAGACCCTTCCCTAAAATACAGAAATAAAAAGAAGAAAAAAAAATTAAAAATTCAAAAATAATACCCACTTCCAATATTATTCAGAAGAATTATTTATATATTCATTGCATAAAACTGGCTGCACTAGGCCCTATCCTTTAATAAATGTTGATTTTCATCTTTACTGTAGTTTCCTCAAAACTCTCATGGAACACAAACTAATAGAACCCAGTCAATGCTGACAAACATTAAGTCTTTTTATGTGGTGAAAAAACATTGAAAAACTAGCATTCCAAAAGAAAGAAAGACACACGTCTAGAAGCTGCTAAATGCCTTTCATCATCTCCTGTCTTTGTTGCAGACAGCAAAGCTCTGTAAGGTGTCCGTATGCAGCTTATCAAACCCTGTGCGGCATTTTCAGAGCTTGCTGCTGAAAATATTTGTGTAAAGAAGGAAAGAGCAGGGCAAAAGACTCTCCAAACACCCCAACATTACCTTTGGCAGAGAGCATGAGCGACTCATAACCTGAAGGCTCATGTCACATTTCTGGGAAGCAGAAATGGATACACCCCCTGTGGATGGGCTTGTGCTCTTCCCAGTGTTAAATGCCTTAACCTCTCAGTTCGTCTCGGTGCTTTCAGGCAGTACTTCAGGAAGGAAGCCCAGTGTCCTGTAGAAAAGATGCTCAGACTTCACAGGCATTGCTTGTGATTTAAGAGCAATCCAAGCAGAGGGTTCTAGAACAGGGGCTCTTGCCTCGGGAAGTTCTAGGTTTAAGATCTCTAAAAGCTTAAAGACTTGGGAGTTTATTAGTTTTTCATTGCTACCATGACAAATTCCCCAAAATTTTGTGCCTCAGTAGGAAACTACTATTTCTTTATAGTTTAGAAAGCTAGAAGGACAAAATTGGCTCAGAGAACCTAAGGGAGTATCCTTGCCTCTGCCAGCTGTCAGAGGTTCCTTGGTCATGGCCCTTTTAGCATCTCAGAGCCAGCAGCACCTCATCTTCTGTCCATCTGATTATCTGCTATTCTCACTCCAGTAACAAGGAAAAACTGCCCCGTCTCCAGCACACATCCCCAGCTCTTCATTTATACCCTTTGGCGTATCGGTGTCCTTTCACCTATACCTCTAGGTTTCAAGAATTAAGACAGGCATTTTAGATGCTCATCAGCCCACCTACTGCAGTGAGTAGAATATTTATTTATTTATTCAGTATTTTAGGGGAGAGTCTATAGGGTGTTTAGGGTCTCTCTATTAGATTGGACTCATAATGATCTACCTGTTTACAGTCTCCCAAGAGCAGAGATTACAGGCTACCGTGCCCAGTCTCAATTGCCATTTCAGTGTGTCCCAGGGGCTGCGCCGGCACAACATGCAGTGAGTAGATTGCTGTGGGTTTGTTTTATTTCCTTCATTTTTTTTCTTCTTCTGTTTTTGTTGGAGCCACGGTCTATATGGCCCAGGCTGACCTAGAATTCCTGGGTTGAGGTGCCCCTCCTCACTCAGCCTCTCTCCCCAATCCTTAGGACAGGAGGCCTGCGCTATTGTGTCCAGTTCTCTTATTTTTCTAGCATGATAATGGCAATAAATTTTTGTGCCATTGAGTTGTTGTAAGAGTTAAACGAAGGTGCATATAGTAATCACTACTGTAAAAACTCACTGTATTAAGTGAATAAGGAGCTTTGGATACATTCATGGGAAAGGGAGGCCTAATCCCTGAACAGACAGAGAATGCAAGTGAGTAATCACAAAAATAAATGTGTGCCTGTAAGCTGTAATTCCACCTGGCAGACAATAGTGAAGAGTATGAGGGCAAACTCAGGACAGCCTGTCTGAGCAAGGAACTTCTAATTCAAATTTTATGAATGACATGAAATTGCTTAGTTAAGATGAAAGTATATGGAAGAACATTTCAATCAAAAGGAGACTATATGCACAGAATAGCACCGTAGGAATCAGTGTCGTGTACTTGAGGAATGTGAGGCATGGGAAGAAGTGAGCAAATAGGATGCTCAGATACAGGCAGAGGGCACAGCAGCTCGTCCTCAGAAAGGGAGATGGCAAATCCTAAGTGCGGTGAGAGGAGAGTGCTCTGATGGCTGAGTGGGGTATTACTGGGTGCTGTGCAGAGAAGGCCAGGCAGGAACACCAGGAAGGGCATTTAGTCTTAATTCATGTGAGGAAGGACAAAGTGCCACAGGCTGGCCTCTACAGTCACTAACCTGAGGAAATCATCAGGCAGGTGACTGATGACACCCCAGTGCATGTCCTGGGAGGAAAGAGACAGGGTCAGATGGGGAAGATCTCAGCTCACACTAGAGATGTTCTGAAACACAGGGGTGTGCTGAGCTAGGACAGAGGAAGAGGGACAATTCTGACCCTCATGTGTATCAATCACTGCATACAGATATTTAAGAAGGGAGAAGGGAAATACCAAAGGTGACAGCACTTTCAGTCAAGGTGGTCCCCAAAAGAACTGTTCATTGAGGAGAGAGGGAATTCAGAAAATGAGTCTTGGGCCATATATCTCAGCTTCTTGCTTATGGAAGCAGGCCCTGAACAGCAGTAGTGAAAATGGACAGAAAGTGAACAATTTCAAGAAGTATTTTTACAGCTAGAATTATAAGAACTTTGTGGTATATTAAATATAAGGTCAGGAAAAATAGGACACATTAAGAATAATAGAGCCAGATATGGCGGTACATGCCTATAATCCCAGCACCTGGGAAGCTGAGGCAGGAGGATCAGTACAAGTCTGAGACCAGTTTGGACTATAAAAGTGAGCTCAAGGCCAGCTTGAACTGCATAGTAAGACTCTATCTCAAAAAGACAGAAAAAAAAAAAAAAAAAAAGATCATAGCTTTTTACATTGTATAGAAGAATATAAATATGCACCATATTTTCATACAGTTGTGTTGTTGAACTAGGTGAATAAATAAGTACAAGCCTCAGAAGACATGTGTAGACTAATTACCTCATATAGAAGTGAAACCCGTCATTGGAGATGGAGGCCCCCATACTATGGCCCTTCCTCCCTGAAACTGTTTGCGTTCTCTCTCTCCTCTCTCTCTCTCTCTCTCTCTCAATCTTTCCTTTTTTTTTGCCTTTTAAGACAAGGTTTCACTCTAAAGTTCAGGTTGGCCTTGAACTCACTGTGTAGTCTAGGCTGACCTTGAACATGCAGCAATCTTCCTGCTACATCCTCTGTAGTTCTAGGATTACATGAGCTATCATGCCCAACCCAAGATATCTACTAAATATGTTCAACTTGTATTCCTTTTTTTTGTTTTGTTTTGTTTTTGTTTTTTTGTCTTTTTGAGACAGGGTCTTGCTATGCAGTTGAGGCTGACCTTGAGCTCACTTTTGTAGCCCAGGCTGGTCTCGAACTTGCACTGATCCTCCTGCCTCAGCCTCCCGAGTGCTGGGATTACAGGCATGAGCCACCACGCCCGGCTTCAAATTGTATTCTTAGCATTATTAAATATCAAGTTTTCTAGAAATCACTTATTCATTTGTTTGTTTTTAGCGATAGTATTTTCTTGGGGGTGGGTACCAGGAATTTAATTCAGGACCTCACACTTTCCAGGCAGCTGCTGTGCCCCGGGCCCTGCTTTCTCAGTCTGACTGCCCGTCCCCTGCTCTTCTGCTCGCTGACCTGCTCCATGGTCCACATTCACCCTCAGTTGTCCCTCTTGCACTCCACCCATGCTCTTGTCTTCCAGCCTGGTCACGTGCTGTGCCTTTTATGTGTCACCCTCTCTACCCTTAAGCAGCTGTTTCTGTCTTCTTTCCCTGACAAGACAGATACTAACATGAATATTTGTCTAGTGGCTATTTTCCCCTGGGATGTAATTTTATTAAAGTAGTGATTACTTTGCTATAAAAATTGGGTTTATTTGATTTCCTTCTCTATTGCCAACATCTAGAAAGGCATAGACTGATAATACAGCTTTAAGAAGTAACAACTGAATACCTAAGAGGATAGAGCAGGAAGTGCATGAATCCACAGGGGTGTTTCCTGAGCTTCCCAGTGGGACAGCTTCTCCACAGGCTCGTCTTGTGCGTTTCCCAGCTCTGACTTGAGTACAGAAGGAGACAATAACATTCTGTGTTGCTTGCTTGGGACTAGGCTTTGGGTTCATGAAGAGCAGCGTGTGTGGTCCTGTGAAGTGGACACGCATGCAGCACATGGGGTCTCCATGCGCGGGAGGATCTAGTGCCCAAACTGTGTGGAAGGCAATGAGCATGATCTGAAATGCCTTTGCAAAAGGTAACGCTCTAAGTCTGTGTAATTCCAAAATGAACCTTCAAATGAAACGTCAACTTACCCCTTTTTGAGTTGAGATACACAAAGTACATGTTTAATTTTCTCTCTTAACAGCTGTTGTTTATATATTTATAAACAATAAGGAGATGTGTATTGGCATTGCTTTCAAGATGCAGTTTTATTCGGTGATTACGGATAAGCACTTGCTGACAGTCTCTGAAGTCACAGTTTTAGGCTATGCTCAGTCAATATTTTGTGTCTAATCCAGGACCCTATCAGCCTACTAACTCCGATTGCTTTGCCTGATTATTAAGCTTCCTCTCAGTAGCTCTCCACTGTTGTCCAGCTGGGGATGTCCAAAGGCACAGGCGTGAGTTGCTGAATGTGTGGACTGCACCTTTGTAACTTCTTCAGCAGTTGAAACTTCTCTGAGGTTGGCAGATTTTCTTGTTTCAACTGCTGTTTGGTAAGACCCTAAAAGAATGAGTTACATAGTTTCTTTCTTTCTTTCTTTCTTTCTTTCTTTCTTTCTTTCTTTCTTTCTTTCTTTCTAATGAGCACAAGTCTGCATAATCCTCTTGCTACAGAGAATGTTTAAAAAAATAAAAATAAAGACCAACAGTCCTGGCTGAGAATACAAAACACAGCTCCCTGTCTGCAGCAGAGTTTTAATCCAGAACACAATATTGGCATTTCAACTGTTAAAACTGTCTGCCTCCGTTCTTCCCTGAGATCACTCTGATGTCAGCAGTGTAATTTGAGCCGGGAGCTTTTGTTCACACTTTAAATAGCAGCGCTGTAATGATTCTGCCACAGACTCTCAGGAGAGCCTGAGCTGAATTCCTGAAGATCCCTACACCAATGAAAGAGACGGAAAGCCAGCAAGCCGTCATGTCCACATCGCTGAGAGTAAGCCCGTCCATCCACGGCTACCACTTCGACACCGCCTCCCGCAAGAAAGCTGTGGGTAACATCTTTGAGAATGTGGACCAAGAATCGCTCCAGAGGCTCTTTAAAAACTCTGGAGACAAGAAAGCAGAAGAGAGGGCCAAGATCATCTTCACCATAGATCAAGATTTAGAGGAGAAAACCCGAGCCTTGATGGCTCTGAAGAGGAGGACGAAGGACAAACTTTTCCAGTTCCTGAAGCTAAGGAAATACTCCATCCAAGTTCACTGAGGACAGCAGGCCCGAGGAGGACTTCACCCCAGAAAGCACACTGAAAGACCCAGAGAGACTGAGACGCTGAGAGAGGCAGTGTGTTGCCGCTGCCTTGTAAGCTTCCGTCTTGTCAAAACTCTGAGGTGCAGAGACAGAACTGAGCAGCCACCATCGGCCCCAAGCTGTCACAGAGGCGAACAGAATGCTCTGGGAGGATCTGCGAGCTCTGCTGCCGGCCAGGATGGGAGCTGCTGCAGGAGGCCCAGCTGATCAGGAGACCTGAGCCCACAGGCGCTGCAAGACGTGTGTGCGGGGTCACTCTGGGCCCCGGGACTCGGACTCAAACGGACTGCTTTTCTCTTTTTCCTTCTCTGTCTGTCTCTTTTACTTCTCCTTTCACTTTTTGTCTTCGTTGTTGTTTTGTTCTTAAAACTAAACCAGGCAGGCAGATGGACGAGGGATAAGCGAGAGAGAATAACAAACATAAGTTGTTTACTGATTTTATGTGAATTGAAAGTATGGTCAAACCTTGATGTTACCTATTGGTATCAATTTTTAGAGATGTTATTGATTATTGATTTGCACTTATTATAATGCCTAAAGCAGAGCAGCCCATAAGTGATCAGTACAAACAGAAGGAATGTGACATCTATTGAGGCTTAGTAAATCTAACACCAGTTCCTGGTTTGTTGTAAAGAGGGTCTTTTGTTTGTTTGTTTGTTTTTTATCTATACATTTCAAACAGTTTGCACAAACCTAAAATACTGGGCTTCTTTATATAAATCTGAAGTACTGTGAAAAAATTACAATTTTTTGTCTTCCACTAATGCTATGATATAATCTAATTATGTTGCTTACAGTTACTGAAATAAGCATTAGGAGGTGAATATGATATAGTTTATAAAGATGCTATGGTTTCTATAATTTATTACACATGACAAGTGATACTCAACCCTATAATAAATTATTATAAACTTAGCTGACTTTGGTCTGTGATGCTTGATCTCAAAGGAAAAAGTAAGATGATGATGAATTTTAAATATTATGTATTTAAATATTATGCATTTAAAGTCAACTCTAAAAATGAAAGCTAAGTTTAAAGTAACTCTTTTATAAATTATCAATTTTTTAAAAAAAACTTATCATGCCAAATATCTGGTAAATATTTTTTTCTGCTTTAATATGCAAGATCTAGATACCCAAATTCATAGACTGTCTCTCCAGCAGTGCTGTGTAACCATGAATGGTGTCCATGAAAAGGCTTCCTATTCCCATTTTGGAAATCTGTCCTCTGTGGCAGCAGTAGCTATGTGACTGTACACATTTATTTCACTTTAAGAAATATCTAGGAATAGAGTCTGAGTTGTTATCAAGATTGTTCGAGTTATCCCTGTTTATTGAACATTAGTCCCTATAGGTACAATCCAGCATCTCTACTTAGTTTCTCATAAAATTATCATAAGGTATTCCTAAGAAAACAAATATCAATACCCATTGTGCTTTACCAACAAAGAAATAATTCCATAGAGATTTAGTTTTTCAGAAATAATTACAAAACTTTTTATAACAACAATGGCAATAATCAAGACCAGTAAACTCCCTAAAATCTTGTGGGAGGATTAGAAGTTAGGATTTTAAGTACACATTTTTAAAGGAATTGAACTGATGAAAGCTATTTCAACTTATAAAGGAGATGAATTTATCATACCTGTATTCAACTTTTAACTCATTTATTGAAGATGTTAAAATCATTGTGGTAAAAAGGAATTTGTTCTAAGAATACAACCATGACAACCATGCATTAAGATGCAGAAGTATGTATGTATACGAGCATCTCTGTGTGCTGAGAAAGAGCCTCTCACCTCAAAGGGCCCAGCAGTGAGAAGCTCTAGGCATTTGCTCTTTTTTATATAATTTTATTACTTTTAATAAGAAATCACAAGAGACAGTTTCAAAGCACATTGGCTGTAGGACAGCCACAATAATTAATACAACACATATTGTTGTCTTCATAGTAATTAATCAGAGTACGAGATGCAGACACTATAACTTTTCTAAATACTATTGATACAAATATTTCTTCTCATTGAACTAACAGAAAGTCCCTGTATGTATACTCCAATATGCTGTAATAGTAGTGGGTTATCAGCAGAACTGGCATTATTGGAAGCTGTTGACTTGAGCCTTTTACAGCTCAGCATATTAATATGGCTTTACATTTTATGCCTCATGGTTAGACTTTTCTGCTGGGTGGTTAAGGCCAAGTTGAAGCAAGACCTATGTAACAACACAAGTAACTTTTGCAGCTGATGACTGACTTTGCTAGGCACTTGCTCTTAAAGGCTGAAGCACATCTTGGATGGGAACGCAGTTCAGAATTAAGCTCCTTGTGCGCCTTCGTGATTCCTCACTGTGCCACCCTCCAGTAGCATGCAGTGTAGAGCTGATTCTCCTTCCCTTCAGCATGTACCACAAGTGTTTTCTTACAATATTTTGTCCAAGTGTTCTGGATTCAAGAGTAAAACATGGGGTACAAATTTAAGAATAATTAATTCTCGGAAGTACAGGGAAATCAGTGCTCAAGTAGATTACTAATGACATGCTACTTTCACCATCGTGGGGTACACAGGGTGGCAGCACTGTGAAGGTACAACTGCAACATTTGCTTCATAATACATGTATTATTTAGTGCTGGGTGAAAAGAAAGAATATTAGAGCAGAGAGAACTAGTTCAGTTCAATTTCATCTACAGCCTGAGCATGGCCAGAGAGATCTCAAGAGGTGTCATTTAGAAGAAGAAATGAGAACAGTAGGGGCTAGGGACATAGCCGCGGTCTAAGTGTCTGCCTGGCAAGTAAAACAACCCGGGTTTGATCCCCTGTACTGTATGCCACGCATGGTGGTGCAGCCCACTGGGGGTACTGACACAGGAGGATCACTATGAGTCTGAGATGCGTAGTGAGACCTTGTACCAAACAAATAAATAATAAAGAAAAGATAAAAAAATAATTAAAAAGAACCTAGGGGCTAAATAGCTCATTAATATGATTTGAATCATTAGGACCATAATAATATTAATTAAATTTAAAAGAGCAGGTGCTATTGGATAAGTTTCTAAGTTTGTGTGTGTGTGTTAAATTTATTACTAAGATACACAGAGTACGAGCATGTGTGTAAAAGCATATGCATTTATACACATATATGTGTATATGTTACATGGGGAAGGTGTCTCTTTCATAATTTTAATTTTATCAAGCATTTCTCAGAAGAAGCCTTTCCAGACTGCAGTCACAATAACCCTGTGTTTGCCCCAGCTAAAATGCACACTGAAGGACTTCCTGGCAGGCCAGGTGTAGTCTGCCTTGTTCTCTGACCTTCCAGAATGCGTAGGTGTGCTCAGCTACTCACTACTCACACAGCTCATCACAGAGCCCAGAGGCCATGCCTCGCAGATGTGGCTCCCAAGTGAAAGGTCTGGCATGTCGGTTGTGCTCTCCTTTTTCCCCATGACCACAGGGTAACCAAGGAATGCCACTGATATTTCCCCAGAAGTCCTACCTACCGTAAGAACAGGTCTGGGGCTTTATGACCTTTCCTAGTACTTCATCTACCCTGTGCAATTGCCCAGAGGGGAATCCCTGTGGCTCCCCAAAGTGACTTGGCATTCCTCACCTCCTTGTGCAGGCACCAGGAAGTGCAGAGCACAAATAACGTGTCTGCTTTAACTCTGTCCACACACACACAAACTTAGTAAGCACTTAGGAGTGCAGGAGGAGCAGTGTGGTGGAAGAGACTCCTGTTTTCCTTTGCAGTGGAACTAGAAAGAGTCCTTAAATGAATGAAATACAGTGAGACAGGTGGGAAAGAAATTGCATCTGTTAGGGAGTACATCTGTATGTCCCTGTGTCTGTGCCTGTTGGTGTGTGCCTCTATATCTGTGTGAGGTACTCAGTCATGTGTCAGTTCTGTGCCTGTGCCTGTGTGGGCAGGTCTGCAGTATATATCTATGTGTTGTGTGTAATTCTGTGTCTGTGTGTAGCTGCGTAGCTGTGTGATTGTATACATGTCTACATGTCTATGGGAAACTGTATCTAGCTGTGTCTGTCGCTGTGTGTCTGAGTATGTGTGTCTCTCTGTGTCTCTGTGTGTGTGTGTGTGTGTGTGTGTGTGTGTGTGTGTGTCTGTGCTTGGGGGTTAGCAGGAGAATGAGCCTAGAGAGACGCTGGAAGATTTCAGAGAATTTTCCCCACACTGATGCAGGAATCTGATGCATAGGTGTGCTCTTTGCAAGGTGGAAGAGGTAGCAGGAATGTGGAGGCAGAGTTTAAGAATCTTCATTTCATTATGGCTGGAGCCCCACCTTTTCCAAGTGACAGCTAGACAACTGTCCTTGAATGACAAGGCTAAGTAGTAATTTTGTCATGGAGGGAACATTAATAGCACTAAGCACCTTAATGGGAGAAGCTACATTTACTATCTAACCATTATGTACTGGGCCCTAGGAAAGGACACAATTAATATTTTGAATAAAAATGTCAGGCTGGGGATACAGCTTAGTGCATGGTGCCTGCCTGGCAAGCACAAGAACCTGAGATTGACTTTTAATACCAATAGAAATAAAGGAGAGAAAGAGAGAAAGAGAAGAACATGCCATGCCATGTACAGCATTGAACTCATGGCCAGACTGTGTGTTCTTTCTAGAACCCAGGCTACTGGGGCTTTGCCACTCAGCCACCGTGGCCAGCTATGCATCGGCAAGAGACGAGATGGAAAAGATCATGAAGAAAAGGTCAGACTAGGGAAACAGCAAACTAATATCAAACGTTAAATGTTTACGAAATTGTGACTATGATTAAGCCTTAGGATGAGCCTTAACACTCAAAGTGTGTTACGAAACAAGGGCCGCTACCTTCTCTTTTCACCCAGACCACTCCTCTGGAGCCAAAGTCTGATAATATTTAGGGACTGTCACAGGTGTGGGCTGGCACGCTCTATCATAGCATGCACACACACTGAAGGTGGCAATGGGTCACCTCAGGGTCGGCAAAAGCTCTTTTACAGAACCTTGGAAGGGGATGTCCTGTCCTTATAAAGTGTAATAGGAATTTACCAAAAAGGAATTACAGAGTATGGTGGCACAAGCCTGCAATCTAGCACTTGAGAGGTTGAAACAAGGGCCAGTGTGGGCTCCTTAGAAAGTTCAAGGCCAGCCTGAGCTAAGTAGTGGAACCCTGCCTCAAAAAAGTGAATAAAAATGAAAATAATAAAAGGAATGCGTAGGCAGAATACTTTGTAGTAGTCAGCTTCCCCATTACTACTGCTACTACACAAACACAAACACACACACACACACACACACACACACACGGTCCCATGCATGCACATTCACACACTCATGTATACCCTTTGGCACATGCATACATGCACACACTCACACGCACTCTCACACCCACACACACACTACAGACACACTGTCCTGTAGACGAACAGTCTTTCCTCTCCCCAACTCCCTTCCTCCCCCTCTGTGGCCAGGAGCCACAGGGAGAACAGGCACCAGCACAATGAGCCTGGAATTCTGGGGATTTTCCAAACTCTGACTTGGATAAATTCCTATTTTATCTCTGCTTTCCATCTATAAGAGGAAAAAAAAGTTTGACTAGATTATGATTGTGCCCTCTTTTATTTCTTGCCTGCACCAATGGAAACTATAGCTTCATGATATAGCCTTACATGATAGTATTTCTTGGTTATCAGTTGGAATTTCATGCATGACAGGAATTTCTATTAAACACCACAAAGAGTACTTAAAATCTTTTGATCATCCACAGTGGCTGCCAGAGGCAGAGGTGTAACGGGAAAACAACTGCTTTCTGAGGGCCACCTGTGCTCTACACCTGGCTGTCTTTGCTTTGCGTGATTGGAGACACTTGGCCCCCTCCTGACGCACCCCCTCCTCCAGAATGTTAGAGTCACTATGCAATCTCCACCAGTGATGAGGAGCATAATCATCTATAAGAAGTTATAAAAATATGCATTTTGGGTTCCAAGCTCTTTGGGCTTCAAGCCCAGGACTAGGTATTTTTAAAAAGCTCTACAGTTACTGGTAAAGAACATCCAATATAGCAAAACAATTTAAGGTAACACTGGATCTCCTGTTATTAGCAATTCATGATGCAAGACCAAGAAAAAAAAAAAAAAAAAAAAACTTGATTTCATGCCATTGGAATTTTTCTTAACATAGTAATTCTGTTATCCATTGAAAATTACAACCAGAAGGATCATATTTTGAGTACTGTATAGTTAGTTTTGACTTTAATAATTGCCACCTGTGTATATCAATGTTTTTGGTTCTTTATTGGGATGTGTTTTCCTTCCATCTCAGCCTGATATAAATCAGTTTGGATATATACATGATTTATTAGGGAAAAAAGTCCTCTTTCTACCACTGTTATTTTTCTTATTCTCCTAACATCTGTCTATAACTTATGCCCAGATTTACTCAGCAGAAAGGTGTCAGGGAATCCTATAGATTGTGTGCAGCTCCAGGGGCCAAAGGGCCTGAAGTACCATCTCTAGGAAGCATCTTCCTTGTAGATATCATAGACCATCTGGGCAATGCTCTTGTTCTAGGGCCTGCTCTCATCAGACTCTCCCAAGGAATGCCCTAAATCCTGGCCTCTGGGTTTAGTGATACTCAGTTTTGGGGGGCTGGGCACTGGCTATCTACATTCTATAGTCTCTCCATGTGAGCTGCTGCTCAGTCAGACTGGGAACTGCTGACCCAGGTTAGTCACAAACTGAGCTCAGTGCGAGGACCTGGCTCATTCCAACCCATCCACATCACCCCAGTTGAGCTGCAAGCCTTGGCACCACTTGGATTAACTGCTGTCCTAAGAAGTGATTGTCACCTTATCATAGAACACATTATTCTTATCAGCATTAGCCCAAATATCACCATTATTTTTACTATGCTTTAAATTCTGTTGTTCTTACTTGACCATGACAACCCACAGGGATTACTCTGTTGTCAGAATTCCTGTAAGTCATATATTTTCTCAATCTCAAGATATTTTCCAGAAGAATGGAAGGCTTTTCCTTGCTTTCATATCGGTACCACTGCCTGAATCTGGAGATTCATTGCTTAGACCACACAACTTGGATTTTACAAAGGGAGCTCAGCACTCATCGCTAGGGCTTGCTTATGTAAGTCAGTGTATTAGCCCTGAACAAAACACTTGGAGCCTAGCAGCAGTGATCTACCACTGAGATAGTATGGTTCCAACTTAAAGGGGAGAGTAACAGAAAAGGGAGTGAAACCAGGAATAGCAGACAGCTGAGATGGATAAAGTAAAAACGGCCAAGTGGCGGGGACTCAGGAGTACCCTGAAGGAAAAATCTGCTCTGACTTTTCTAGTCCTGCTCTTGGCTTTTGGAGAGCCACATAGTTTGATGTGCACCACTGAGCGACAAACATTGGAAAGGAAAATGCAGCAGCCCAAGGGGTTTATAAAGCCCTGCGTTTAAATCCTCCAGGCCATTTATATTTATTGGTTACATGTAAGCCTTGGGGAAATAATTTAATCTCTTTCAAGCTCACTTAATCATCTGCAACATAGAGACCATAACAAAAACTATGCTCGTTTGTTAGGGCTACGAAAACAAAGTACCACTGCCTGAGTGGCTCGAACCACACCATTCAAGAGGTGAAGAGTTTGGGACCATGCTTGGTTTCATCTGACACCTTTCTCCACAGCTTGTAGACATACATTTCCTTGGCTCTCACAGGCCTTTTCTCTGTGCATGCCTGTATCTTTCTCTAAAGTGGAAGTGTTGTAAGCAGCTGAATTAGAAAGAAGTTTTACAGGCAGTCACATAGGGCCAGGCCCTCAAGGACGACATGGAAGGCAAGGTGACTTTGCTACTAGAGACAGACACTCTTCTGCTATAGGCCAGATCTCAAGACAAGAGTAAACAGAAGCAACTACATACTTCCCTAGGGATGAGCATCGGGGATTGATACTCTAAGTAGGTATCAGTCACCTTGAAAGATCCTGGAAAGAGTCATGAGCCCAAGTTCAATAGGTGGGGGGTCTTGCTCACTTGCTATGGGACTTGCCTTCCCATTGGATCCCAATGTTAATCAATTTTACCTTAGCAATGGTGCTTGTAGTCTCATTAGTTGACCACAGTTTTATCCCACCTCATACCCACCTAAGCGAGTTCCCACGTCTTCTCTATAAAGGTCCCTGGAAGAGATAGCTTCCTGAGGGCATCCACTTGGGACGCCCCTCCTGTCCCTCTCTAGGACAGGAGCTTTCTTTCCCTCAATAAATATGTTCTGCTTACTACCTCCGTTTGTTCTTAAAATTCATTCTTCGGTTTTAGAGAACACGAACTCGTCCCAGGTACTTTTCAGATTGGGGATTGGTTTTCCATATGTCATTTGGAGGTTCTCTATTGGAGGGCATGCACCCAAGACCAGTTTTTTCTTCCTGCACCAGAAGGATTTTTTTTTTTTTTTTTTTTTTTTTTTTTTTTTTTGATTGCTCAGGATGCCTTAAGGGTGGGTCAAGGCTTTTGGGGCCAGGGATTGAACCCAGATCCCAGCGCTTAAACTACTGAGCTAAGCTGCAGGCCAGCTCTTTCTCTAAATTGGTGTGTTCAGAAAATACAAGGAATGCTTAAAGTTTTAAAAATTTATTATACAGGGCTGGGGAGATAGCTCTGAGGCACAAGTGCCTGCTGGGCAAGTGCAAGGTCGTGAGTTCGAACCCTGGTCCCACAAAAAACAAAACAAAACAAAACTTTATTATACAAAAGACAGATTATCATTATCCCCCGGGAGTTTCCCCCTCAGCTTAAACACACTCATGCCAGCACTTTTTCTTGTCACTTTCTGGAAGGCATTCTGGAAGTCTGCTCTCATGACTTTATGAGATATGATTGACAATATAGAGAATGCTGCTGCTTACTGTCACCACCAAGACGGGGGTGCTTATGAAAACATTCCAGTGCAGCTTCATGCACCTCACTCACCAGACTTGTCAGTGTGACCTGTGACCTCCGGCTCATCTGACACAGCTCTGGAGGCAACCAGCACAGTGCAACTGAAGACTCTCATGAAAGAAGACTGCAGAATTGCTTGGGAAAGTGGCCAGCGTGATCAGGTGAGTATGTCAAGGAGAGGTGGAGTAAGCCGAGGAGGTGTCACGGTGAGGTGCCTTTCAATGCATTTTTCTAAAATTTAAAACATACCTTATTTTTCTGTCATACTTTATGTCACAGACATATTTGATTAAGGTTCACTCGGATGATCTTATTTTAACTTTATTACATTTTTCAAGACCTATCTCCAGATACAGTTACATCCTCTGGGAGTTAAAACATCTGAATTTTGCATGCAGGGCACAGTTGGTGGACTTATTGCTCTTGCTGGGCATGAGCATAACATAAGGTAGCCTCTGTGAAAATGTTCAGCTGTGTTCTTTGATCCTAGTTAAATATTTATAAAGCTTCTAACCCAGAACCTCTAATGGGGTAGGTGTTTCAGAACTATTTGTAAGGTTTATTTCTTTTAAGTACTGACCCACATCACTTAAAAATAAGGCATGTACTTGGGCTATCAACTTGCTTTACTCCCTGAAATCAACTTCATCCTTCTGTGTCTTCAGCATCTCAGAGCAGAGCTCTGTCAATAGTCCTCAGCGACTCCAGCATGTCCTGAGCCACTGCTCATACCACTGAGCTCTTTGTTTGCTTTTCATTACACGAATGGCTTCAGATAGTGCTGTGGAAGTGAACACCTGAACAGCTGAGAATCCAGTTTGCTGATGGTGTCGAGTCCTATTGATAGTTTCTATACCTGCAGTAAGAAATCTAAGACTGGGGGCTCCTATCCTCCTTCCAGACTCAGAGTCCCACCCTGACCCCTCCCTCCAGCATGCAGGCATTTCATTTGGCTCAGGGTGAAGAAAGGAGAGCCAGTGTCGGACAGGTGTTGAAAACCCCACATGATCTACAACACAGAAGGCAATGCTGCTCACAAAAGTAATCTTCTGTCTCTCACTTGGTATGGTAAGAATTTCAAAGTGAATGAAACCGTTTAGGGAGTTCCATCATTTGTGCTTGAGAAATGTGAGAAATTGCAAGACACAGCCTTGCTCTTGAGAATGTCTAATTTTAATCAGTAAAAAAAGTTAAGTGTGTATCATACCAGCCATTAATGTGACACTGGGTAATTATTTAATGAAATCGACTAAAACAAATCAACCAAGCAAGTGTAAGGTATTATACGAGCAAAGTAACGGGCTATCTGGTTTTGCACTTTAAATTGTTCCTATTCAGATGGTGCAAGTATGAGCTCAAGTTGTGTTTTTATTATTACATTTAGCAGAAGAGGACATTTACATTTGCAGGACGAAGAAGGGCTAGTGAGTCTCTCATAAGAGTATCTAACCTGACATGTGGATTCTCTTTCATTTAAAAGACCATCATAACCTGCATCCTGTGCTGCGCTGAATAGACAGAGCAGCCAGTTCAGTGTCTAGCCCTTTCTAGCTGTGTGTTTGTTATTCTAGGCTGACTCAAGAATCTCATTTTTAATTTGCATAGGCAAAAGCTCAATGTTGCCGTCAGACCAATTTGTAACACTTCTAGGCAAATGAAACATGCTGGTTACTTGGGCAAGTCCAGGACACCTAGATGTACCCCTGCTCTACAGCCAGAAACTCAGTGTATCCAGCACCAGCGGAGGGATGTGGGAAAACCCATTCATCCTAAGTGGACTCACAGTGTACAGAGTGCAGGCAAAGACCTTACCTTCTTCACTGATGGGAGAAATTTAACTGACAAATCGAAGTAACAAATATGTGAATGTAAAGAGTAAGCCAGGTTTCTGAGGACGGCTTTGGCCTGACCCTGATATGGCTGGAAGAAGTAGCAGACCTCTTTCAGCTGTTGATTTTTTTTTTTTTTTTTTTAACAATCAGCAGTGCCACAGAGCAAACCACCCCAAGACCTTGCAACATATAATGACCACCACTCTAGGTAGCTCAGGATTCTGTGAGTGGAGTGGGTGTCCTGGCTGGGCCAACTCCCCTGTCCTTTGTAGGGCTCTCCCATTCATCATAGGCACTGGAAGGTCTGGTGGTGGTTGAGTGACAAGAGAGGGACTCATGTGTCTTGGGATTGGCAAGCTCTTTGCCTGGCCATCTTGACACTGTTCTGCTGTTTTATGGAATCTGCCTCCTGAGCTCTCAATGACAACTGTGTCATAGAAGTGTCTATCGAATGCCACCTTTTTCTCCATTCCACCTGGAGACATTGTGCTAACCATCCACCAAGTTGGTGATGCCAACCTCCTTAGGAAACAGCATGCCATCCTACTTCATTCATGAGAAGAGGCTCACTTCAGGCCTTTATCTCTGAGGTCAGAACTAGTTTAGCTCATGAAACCCAATCTTTTTTTTCAGAATATCTTAATGTGTAGCTAATCAATTCACAAAATCCAGCCAATCCTGCAGAATTAGTAGCTAATTTCTTCCATAAAATGTGAATGTTTCAGACATAATAATATTCTCAGAATATTCATGACTTTCTGGGGGGGTTCTTTGAGACTTCATTCTCAGCCTCACCTACCAAAGTTAGAGCCAGATTTTTTCACAACACTCTCATTATGAAATATATAGGCATATATCATGGACATCTGAGCTTGTTCCTTTGATTAACCTCAAACTGGACAGTTAAAATTAACTGCCTGTTCTGTTCTCTGGTATGGAGGACACAGAATGACACTGGCCTGAGGGAGACAGACTGACTCAGGGAAAAGAATTAATGGAAGCGCATGGCTCCTGCAGGCAGGAAATGCTTTGATAGGCTTTTTCCTCTTTTTGTTACCCGGAGAACCTTGACAATAGACTCCACCTCGGAACAGCTGCTCTCGTCCATTTGATGATCGCAGCACATTTTCCCTGTCAGACGTGGAGTCTGCAGCCAGCAGCGTTCAGGAAGGCACAGGCACGGCGTCGGGGACCTGCCCTCGCGGCTCCAGGCTGGGTGAGGGTGGAGACATCAGGGCCAAGCCGCGCAGATCCTTGTGGCCTACATTTCAGGAAGGACATCTACTTCTGTTGTTCCTTTGACCTTTGTTAAAACCCACCCACTACTAGAAAATACCAGAAAAAGCTACAGCCTTCTGCAGTTTTAGACCCTAGTCTGAAAGCAAGTCAATTAGGTCAGTATCAGGTTAGCACCTCACATGAGCCCAGTATTAGGCTGGATGTTGGTGCTAGAGGGAAGGTTAGCCTCTTTTTTCAGTAAATATCAGAACTACAAAAAAATTTGTTTAATATTTCTGAAAAGCAGGTAATATTGTCTCCAATTCATAGGTAAGGAAATAGGCTCTGGGAGATTCATCAGTTCTTTGAATGCCAGTCTTCTGATATGTGACATAGAATAAATCACTTGATTTACTAAATCCAACTTCCTGTGTAACATAAGAGGTAAGAACTAAGTGAGTATATAGCCTTTCTTATTCCTAATGTGTAAGAGTATTTTAAAAACTGGTATAGGCCTATATAGCCATTAGGACCACTACTTTAAAAAAGAACAACATCGATATCTCAGAGCCAACTGTCAGATTATGTGGAGTGATAGAGACTCTTGTGGGCTGCTGGTTGGAATATGAAAGGGAAATGACAGTGCAAGAACTGGTGTGGTAGTTACTCAAAAGATGAAGCACAGAATTATCAAAGGATCCAGCAATCACACTTCTGGTTATATACCCTAAGGACTAGAAACCAGAGACTTGAACAGATATTTTTATACTCCTGTTCACAGTAATATTATTTGGATTAGTCTAAAGGTGAGAATAACCCAAATATTTATCAATGATGAATTTATAAAAACATATTATTGATACACACAATGGAATATGATTCAACCAGGAAAACAAATGAATTCTGACGTACACTGCCATCTGGATGAATCTTGAAGAGACTATGCTGAGGACAGCAACTTAGTCACAAGAGAACAAGTGCTGCACAGTAGCACTATGCCAGGTATCAAGTTAGAGCAGTAAAACTTATAGAGATTAAGCCTGTCAGAGGGGAAAAGTAGTGGTTTCATAAGTATGGAGGTTTAATTTTCAAAGAGTAGAACTTTGGAGCTGGGTAATGGTCATTCAGCAGCTTGAATGAAAGTTATGTCTCTAAATTCTATGCCTAATCCTTGATAAATGATAAATAAATTGTTATTTTAATTAAGATGCTAACAATATGGTACAGATTTTAGTAGAAAAAATTTAAATGCAGTCCATCCTTCAGTTTGCAGAGTATCTCGATGTGAGCATTACTGTTGCCTCATGCCTATCATTCTGCTGCATGTGTAAATGTCATTTCTCCCCTGTCTGGGATCAGAACTTGTTTCTTGCAAGATTTTCTTGTGCCTTTAGTTCATGAAAAGCAGTTAACATTGTCTCCCCCTCTGAGAACTTCGGTGCACTCTGTCATCAGCTGCTAGCAAGTTTTTACGTGACAGTGAAAGCAGTCATCTTATTTTCCATGGAGAGGGTTCTCACTGGGCAGAATTTCTTGCTGATAATGTTGTCAATATGTTGTGCTTGCTCCATTCAGAATGGTAATGAGGCCTGAGTGACAAGGAGATGGAGAGGCAGGAGCAGGAATGTTCCCAGGCCACAGAGAGGAAAGATCAGAAGGGTTTGGCAAGCAGTTCTTAGCTGCTAAGCAGGTGGGAGGTGACTGCCAGCTTTGTTTAATGTACAGTAGAACCATGAGTTACTGAGAGATGGGTTTCTTTCTGTCTCCTCAAAATTGTATGGTTACACATTAAGTACAGTTCAGGAGATGCAGAGTATATTAAGGTGTGGACTATGGGGCTGAGAAAAGGCGAGGTGAACACAGGTGTGTTAACAAGTCATGATAGCCTAAGAGAGCAAGTACAGAAAGATACGCAACATCAGTATGTCAGAGGAGGACGCTACTGCCCGGAGCAGGTATTCATTGCTGCACACTCGGGCTGCAGCGTGAGTGAGGGGCACCTCTGACAGCCCACCACAGCCTATCTATATATCATTTCCCTGTTGTCAGCCCCTTGCACCTTGCTCTAATAGCCTAGGATCCAGCCACATCAACCTGGATTGTGTCTTCCAACCAAGTGTCTTATCCTGTGTGTTCACTTGGTGCCACAGTGCCACGTCATCTATAAAGTGCACACAAATCACTGTAGGATCTTCCGATCTGCTTCAGGAAGTCACCATGAGCTCTGAGGTTCTGCTTTTCCAATGAGGTCCAGAGAGATGCCAACACTGCTGCTCTGTGACAAGCTAAACTTAGAGTGGCAACCCTTCTGCTGCTTCCCTGGGATGCCTGTGACCTGCGTGCTAACCCTCCGCGATGCGTGAGTGGCGTGTGTTCCCTATAGCTTATCCTCTCAGGTCAGGCGCGATGGGTGTCAGTGTTCTCATTTCTCCCTTGCCCAGCAGGTACTTCTTTTCCAGTCATCCCTTTCAACCAATGTACATGCCTGATGGGAAGAGCTTGGTCCATTTTACCAACATGCCAGGCAGTGGCATCTGCTGCTGAATTGAGCCTTAACATATATTTGCTTGAGGGAATTTGAACTGAACTTGAAACATTATTGCATATGGGTGACATATGTGTGTATTCGTGTGCTTATACATTTGTGTGTGTGTGTGTGTGTGTGTGTGTGTGTGTGTGTGTGTGTGTGTGTGTTAGCGCTGTCCAAAGCAGGCTGGCCAAATCAGAAAACCATGTCACTGTGTCACTACAAGTTGTAATAAAATACAGCTTAGAGTTCTTGTGGGGGAAAGAATCACCTACCATATATGCTCGGTGAAAACACTTTTTTACTTGTTGATCGCTGCATCTCTGGAGTGCAAACCTGTATGCTGCACATAGTAAGTAATCAGTAGATATTTTTTGAAGGTTAAGTGAAAGAAGAATATACTGAACTTCAATCCTGTGAACAATCACCGCTCAGAAATGAAGTAGTCCTGTTAAAATACAGCTCGGTGGCCAAACACTTGCTTAACATGCAGAGGGCTCTGGGTTTGACTCTCAGACCAGAACCAACAATGAACACCTTTATTTTGCTGGGATATGGTAAAAACATACAAACAAGTGAACAATGACCTGGATATTTACACAAAAGAAAAGTAGTTTTAAAAAATCTGAAAATCTACCCCCTGTAATGGAAGCCTTCATTTTTTCTTTTATTGAGAGCATTTTCATATTTAGAAACAAAACAAAATCTAAGATATTTTTCCATGTCACTTGTCCTTTTCCTAACATACCACATTGTTTTAGGTCAACAAAGACTGTGTTTTGTTGCTATTAAATATCAAAGAGACCCACTTAATTGCAAACATAAAGGTCCTAGCCTTACTGCTCCTCCATTTCTGCTGATGAGGGAGGTTTGCAGCCTTCCTTGCTACCAAAATAGCTCTGTGTTGCTGACCATTATTATCTTCTCAGGGCGGGGCAGCGACAGGGCACTTAGAAGACGGGAAGTTCAGGATTTTACAGGATTAAAATAGAACTTCTGGTCACAAAGGCCTTTTTCTCACAGAGAAAAAGTGACTAGAATTTTTATTTTCTTCAGTCAGTTGACGTTACTGTACCATATTAAGACATCCATGTAATTAGTGCCGCACAAGTACTGCTTTGTTATATATTTTTATTTGAATGATGTTTTTCACACTTAAAATTTTCTATTATCTACTCAGCATCATAGTCACTGAGGCACCGGGGACTCCCGGTGCCTATAAACTCTTCAAGAGCTCATCTTTTCCTCTAAAGAATTACAGAGTAGGTTCATTATGTTTAAGTGGTAACGTAATAGCAGTATTAAGAACTAGGAATAGTGTGCGGAGTACTGTGTATATAAGTTGATTCAGTAGAAAGACAATCTCCTTTTACCCACAGAGTGGCTTTGGGAGACAGTCTTCGTCACTCCCGCTTACACAGGGGGAAAGGAACGCAGCGGCCTGGTGACTGGGCGGGCATAGTCCACACTGGAGGTGAAGCCCTGATGGCCTTCCTGACTTCAGAAGCTGGGCACTGCTGCAGAAACATGTCTGAGGAAAGCTGCTGTTACTTTATTAAAGAATGTCAGGTCTCTGTGCCAAAAAAGTACACATTTTAGACAATAGAATTTTACTTTGCTCATTTATTCAATAAACTTTTACTAGGCTTCTGCTGTGGCCTAGATGGTGTGCTAATTGCTAAAAGTAGATTTAACATGGTAGAGAAAAGAGAAACAAACAATAAAAAGACGAGTGTAATTTAAAATTGTCAGTGTTCCCCTACATTTGAGGTACAAAAATACCGATTTCATATGAATTTTACTAAGCATAATACCCAATAAAGAGAGCAACACATTTTATTTCAAATATTCCAACTTATGTTTTAGGAAAGGCCAGATCAAAATTTTATTTCTTCAAAGTTTAATTATGTCAGATATGAGGATAAAATGTTTTTCACTCAGCTCAGTAGGGCAATGTATTCCCCTGAGATTCTCCTAGCACACAGCACAGAACAAACCTGGGACCTGGGTGAGCCAGACTCTGAATCTTCAGCCTGGCTCTGTCCCTTGAAGGAGTTCTGGGCCAGAATAGGGATCCCCTCATCTCCTAGCTGCACTCCCGTTACATGGAATGATGCAGAAGACTCCATCTGCTTCAGAGGTTGTTTCTTAAATAGATGAGCTGATCAGGGACTTGCCCTGTAACTTCTACTCCTCTGGCACTGAGTCCCTTCATTCCAACTTAAAGTTGAAGATGTTGGAACAGAAAATGAGCAACATTTCAATTTGTAAATATTATACTTCAACTGTCCTCTTTCATTATTTCAATTCCTTCTGACTAAATTTATATTTTGGATTTTACAATTGCTTTAGGGGACAGGGATGCAGATTGTCAACATGTAAGATATATACTAGAGTCTATCTTTGACAATTCTCTTCTTCTCGGTCTCCAGGGCTTCCATGAGAAAGGCCCTGATTCTGGTCTTCTTGGTAACATAGGACTTACTGACCAAACACCAAACCAACCTGGTAATTCTCAGGACACTCCCAAACTAGTCTGGCACTGTACTCCAGGAGTGGCGGGAGCTGGCAGGAAGTGACTCATGCCTAGGGTTCCCCTACACAAGTGTGCTCCCGTCCTCAGTTTGTGCTTTAATGAAGGGCTCGCGTCACCAGCCTTCCTGAACACAGCCTACTCTGTTTCAACAGCTTCCGGACATGGTGAAAGAAGGGGCATCTTTGTCAGTCTCTGAATACAGTGGAGGGTTCCCAGGAGTCACTCCACTGTCCTACATGCTCCATCTATCTATCTGTCTGTCTGTCTGTCTGTCTGTCTGTCTGTCTGTCTGTCTGTCTTCCACTGTTTTTTCAGGCTCTGTGCTAGGCTGTGAGTATAAAATGACAGCTAAATAGGTGGATTTCCGCAGTTTGACCCTAACAGTCATGCACATGGGGACAAACAATCGTCTTAAATGCAAATGAATCTGTAGTAGTTGAATGTGATCATGGATCTGAATGCAAGCTGGTATTGAGGGAATACTGAAGAAGACTTGATTTACATTGTCTTTGCTGACAAAGGGTCAAGAAGGCAGAGAATAAGAGAAAGAGACAGAAAGGGAGGTAGGAGAGACTGGTAGCTTGGCGTTAGGTTAGGGAATGTAAACCTAGAGCCTGAGCATATCTCCCAGAGGCTTGACCCTATTCTTGGAGGTTCAGTGGGTGAAGTCTTAAAGGAGATAAATAGCAACATGAATCTGTATCTTTATTATTTTATTTTTTTATCAGCGCATGTTTGCAATTCACACTGTTTATAATCATTTTGGGACATGGCTTCATATACACATTACAGTTTTTTTCTTTTTTTCCCTACCCCCTTCCTCTTCCCTTCCCCCCTCCCGCTCCTTCCATCTCCTCTGGTTCCCTAACCACAGTTTTCATACTTGTTGACATTATTGGTCTTAGATCACGTTATAGATGCACCTGGAATCCATATCTTTAAAATCTTACTTGGTTTCTATGTGCAGAGTACCTAAGAAAGAGGATGTACTAATCAGTTTTCCATTGTTAAAACTAAAAACTACAGGAAAGCAACTTAGAAGAGGGAAGGTCTACTTTGGCTTTCACTTTTAGAGATTTTAGTCCATAGTCATCAGTGCTGTCTTTTCTGGGCCTAGGTTGGAATTAAAAAAAAAAAAAAAAAAAAAGTCTAGGAGAGCCAAGCTGCTTCCCTCAGGGCAACCAGGAAGCAGAGAAGACAAAGACACGGAGAAGTGAGACTGGGGGCCACATACAGTCCCCACGGCCAGGTCCACAGCCCACTCATCTGCCTGCTAAAGCAGACCCACTCACTCCCTTCAAAAGTCCAGCGAGTGGCTGGCAGCCAGGCCTTTCAGCATGGGAGTTCTCAGGAGAAGGGCATTTCAAATCCCAGCCATAAGGAGGGCAACAGGGAGATGCTAAACAGTGGTGCCAGTCAGCACTGAAGGAGTGACATGGTAGGGAGAAGAGCTGCGATGGGTTGAGGAGAGCAGCAAGATGGCGGAGTGTGGCTGCAAACCATGCTGTAGGCAGCGTCGTCCTTGGGAGGCAGCGTGGAAGCTCAGCCAAGGAGGGCCCTGTGAGGCAGCCTCAGAAACAACCTGTAGTCATAGCGTTAGTGTGGGGAGAGGGCATGCAGGTTGCGTGTGAGCCTCTGAAGTTCCTTTAGGAATGAGAAGAGATGGAAGGGCCCTTGGATTCCTTTCTTACCCTCACCCTCATCCACTGCCCATGGACCCAGCCTGAGCAGCAACGCGGACCCCGGCCTCCAACAACATTAGTCCAACTGGCTGACCATGACCTGTGGACATCAGCTGCCAACCATGAGTTATGATGGGCACAGCAGCAGCGCCCTGTGCGCTGATGCCCAGGAGGACTCGCTAGTGAACAGCAAGCCCTAAGAGAAGTCGCCCTTGTTTCCTGCAAAGGACTGAGCGTGTGTCTTGCGTGGCTCCTGCCGAGATCCCTTCTTCCTGAGGAACACTTTGCCCTTTGAGTACTATTACTAAGACAGAGATGACTCTGTGCTTTAAAGGTCTCCCAGTGACCAAATTTGGCCTCTGAGAACTGGACCGAAACGATTGTGTGAGTCATGTCTATCTGCCTCATTGTCTGTCATTAGTTGTTATGGAAACTACACAGCACAGTCCAAGGGTTCAGAATTCCTGAAGTTGGCCTCAAACTTACCAAAGTTTATTCAGCAAACAAGTTTGCTTACTTTGTTAATCTTTAGCTACTTCCTGAGCTGTTTAAATTGCATGCTAAAGACCTCAATTCTTGCCTAAAGCCTACCCTGGTCTTTTCACAGGAATCAGAACAATCAGACGGCCTTTGAGTTCTGCCCTCTACGTGGCATTGATATTTAAAAGAATTCCAAATCATTTCCCTTTGATTGTGGGATCAAAGTTGCTCCTTGGCCAATGTAGCAAGTACACATGTGAAAGAAATTTAAAAGATTCTTCACCCTGTCTTTTTTGGGCTCATCCCAATCTTACAGAAAAGTCACCAGTGAAATTTTAATAGCCACTGGCTTTGTTCTGGGAAATATGCACATCGCAAAGATGTTTGACAGATTTTTGCCACTTGGACTTCTTTGATGATATCAACAAATCTCTGAAATTCAGTCACAAGAAAGTTCTATGTCCGTGGACATCTAGCTTATTCAAAGATGGGCATGAATTCTGTATCTTTCTAAGCAAAGCTGAGTTAAGCAGACATCACTTTACAGACTTGCTTCAACACTTCATAGCTACTTTGGGAGTTGCTAATTGGCCTTTGTTTATCTACCTATAAAATAAAGATTTCACAACTATCACATTTTGTCATTAATACTATACAAATGCATTTTCTTAAATTGAGAGTGTTTTTATTTGTACAAGTCTGCATGATTACATCTATTTTGTTTATTCTTTCAGAAAATTCACTCTGATTCTTATCCATACCACAGTCAAAACTGCCTATTCTTCACCTACCTTCCCTTTCTTATTTCTTGAAAAATTCCAATATTCCTTTTCTTTCCTTCTTTCCATCTTTCCTTTTTTCCTCCCTTCTTTCCTTCCTTTCTTCTTTCTTTCTTTCTTTCTTTCTTTCTTTCTTTCTCTGTCTCTCTTTCTTTCTTTCTTTCTTTCCATGGGATACAATCTGTCATGACTACATTCATCATGGGGAGTCTGTACATGCACATAAAACGTCTCCATTCTTTTTGTATTCTCTTACTCTCCTCTCCCTTTCCTTTCCCTCTCTCTCTTGGCATTTGATATGCAGATCACTTAGGACAGGTCCTGCACTGATGCTTAATAAAACTTATCTTTGCTTTTCTATTACCATAGCTGCTTTATGGCCACTATCTGCTCTTTCAAGGAGTATCAGCTGGATGACCCTGAGTTACCATAGGCACAGCAGCAGCACCCTATGTGCTGATGCCCAGTAGGATCCTCTAGTGGACAGTAGGCTCTGGGAGAAGTAGCCCTTGTTTCCTGCAAAAGACTGAGCGTGTGTCTTGTATGGTTCCTGCAGAGATTCCTTCTTCCTGAGGGACACTTTGCCCTTTCAATGTTATTACTAAGACAGAGATGACTCTGTGTTTTAAAGGTCTCTTTCAGAGCACTTTCAGTGAGTATCAGCAGGATGACAACTGTTGCATCAACAGATTAGAGAGAAAGTCTCCATCAAGGAGCTGGTAATACAGTTCAAGTGATCTGCCTAACTTCATCTATGAGCACATAACTTGGTCAAGTGGCACTGTCAGTGAGCTCTGATGATAAACTGAGAAGACTGGGTAAATAATGCTGAACCCAGACAGGTTTGCTGATATAAAGGAAGCAGAATGTGTGACTGTTAACTCAGATGAATTTGTAACTTAAGTTTTTAAAGGTTCACAGATAAAAGAAAATAACAATATGAAGAAGGTATATGTGGAATAAACTGACAGATACATCATGTGGGATGAATAGAACTGAAAACATAACTCAGTGTCTGTCTTCCATGGCTTGTGTATGCTCACAAATCACACTAACACTATAAATTGACTGACTAGTGCCTTCTCCCTCTGTGGGATCTCTGTGCCTTGTGGAATCTCACCCTAATACTCCTGTGGACCTACAGGTACTGTTCCACTTCAGGTCTCCATAGCCCTCTCAAGTCCATCAGCTATTACTTTCTTGTGGGTGCCAGTGACCTATGAGGTTAGTTAGAGGAAGTCACACATTGCTAGCAGTACTGGAGATTTCTCCAGAGGGCCTTGATGGTTTCTGCTGGTATGTTGCATAGTGAGGGGGATGACTTCCACCAGGCACTTAGTAGGTACATGCTCAGGCTCTGTTCTGCGTCATCACAACACACCTCTATATGATCCTCACCATAGTCTACCATGGGATGTGGGACTCACTCTTCAGCTCTGTGCTGTGATTTATTAGAATAACAGTGTTATGGCTGCAGCATGGAGCCCTATTTGCATAGAACTCAGCATCAATCCGGGGCCAGACAGGGATGTACGATGTCTCTTTACCATCTACTTCACCTCTTTTGTCCAGTCCAGGTCTTCATGAAAATGAATCCCTTAAAGCTTTGCTCAGGGTTTACTGAGATCAGAATTGCTAAGCAGATCAGAAAAGCAACTGAAGTCCAAGTGAAGGCCCTCTTCTGAGGAACAATAGAAGGTTAAATATGAAAAGGAAACTCAATTGAACAGTAGGAAAATAATAGGTTAGATAGTTGGAGATGGACACCTTGAAGAGAGTAAAACACGGCCAAAATTAGCACCAGGTACTCAGTTCTTCCGTTATATTGAGTCTGAAAGGCTCTATGTAGACTCCATGCACATGGAAGAACAGGAATAGTTGAAACTCAAGTCAAGTATGTGTAGTATTTTATAAGTTTAATGACTTATAATTACAGCCAGATATATATTTTCTAAGCTTTAATTCATTCTGTGAAACAGAGATAATTCTACTTTTATTGAGGGTTGTTAAGGAATAAATCGGATGATGATTATAGACAGTGCAGAGTCTACAACATGGTAGAAAGCTAAAACAGAATCTTTTACCTTAGTAACACATTAAGGTAAAATTAAGTTATTTCCCAAAAACTAAGGTTAAGAATCAGCTGTTAGGACCCTCTAGTAACTGCCCCCCTTCCTAGCCTGGCCAAATGCAGAGGCTGTACCATATGTCTAGCCTAAGGAGGAATCACAGGACTGACCAGTCAAGCACACACCAGAATCTGCTCCTGCATTCTCCTCAGCACTCTGGAGCAGAGGTGACAACCAATTCATTCACCTGACTAAAGAAGAGACCCACACTCAGGAGGAGCATTTCACTTCAGGACTGAGGTATGACCTTACCACACAGACCAAATGAGAGAAGTCACAGGCTTGGGAGACAGGGAGAGAGAAGTAGGATCCCTTTGGAGACTCAAGATCCCTTTGGAGACTCAAGATTAAGCTATGAAGTTCTCAGGGCTTTATTCTGCTGAGGGAGGTAGGGCTTGGAGAGTCCTAGGGTAGTTCCTTTCATGATCTCAGGATGATTGCCACATTTGTAGAAATCACAGCTAGCAAAAATAAGTTTTACAAGAAGAACTGTTTTATTTTAATTTTAATTTTAGTGAAACATCTTTCTAAATCCCCACTCCAAGGGGGGTAGAAAAACATTAAAAAACAACAACAACAAAAAAAAAAAACTGGAATTTTGAATCAAGAAGGAAAGGTAGGTGATGGGTAGGCAATTTTGTCACTGGTACAGATCAGAATAGGAGTTGGCTTTTTTTTTTTTTTGTCTTTTTGAGACAGGATTTCACCATGTGATTCAGGCTGGTCGTGAGCTTACTTTTGTAGCCCAGGCTGTCCTCAAACTCCCAGAGATCCTCCTGCCTCAGCCTCCCAGGTGCTGGGATTACAGGTGTGTGCCAAGATGCCTAGCTTGTAGTTGGCTTTCTGAAAGATTAAACAAATGTTGAAAGATTAAACAAAAGTACATAAGCCTTTAGCCAGATTTACCGAGGGAAAAAGAAAAGATTCACATCAATGCAATTAGATATGTAAAAGACAAAACAACAACAGACAGTGTCAAAATGTAGAAGATACTAGTTTGAAAATTGTATTCCAACGAATTGCCAAATATTCTGCTGAGTGTAACATTTTCTTTAGGGCTACTGCCCGTGATAATTCCATCCTCCGGAGCTGGATCAGAATGCTAGTAGACAGTCCCATAAATCATAATTCAATATGCTGAAATCCCTAAACATCAAAATCCCTAATGTTTAAATTCCCTAAAGAAAAATATATCCACCAAATCACAATCTTGACAGATCAATTATACCAAATGTTGAAATTCTAAAATCTCAGCTCTCAAAAAACTGCAGTTCCCTCAATGGGAAGGGCTACAATGGAGGGACAGGAAGCCAGATTCTGGAAAAATAAAAGGTTTTTTTTGTGTGTGTGCTGTACTCAGGGCCATTGCATTATGTTACATAGAATAAATATCTAATGATGAAAGACAAAAATACAAAAGTCAGTAATTATTGGTGCCACTAAGATTAACAGCCACTCAATTACTCTGAATTTCAGTGACAAAGCAAAAGCCAGATTTTCAAGGGGGACAGCATGTGCAGTTACAAGAGCTATAGAGTCACCTCCTAAGTACTGATGCAATGTGCGATTTGAAAATCAAAAACGTAACATGTAGACAAAATGCAAAGTTTCTCCCTGTGAATCAGGGGTTACCTCTGTCTCTTCACACATAGCACTGTATTTACCTCAGAAAGTCCCTTTGACCAGGTGTGGTGGTGCACACTTGTAGTCCCAGCATTTGTGAGGCAGAGGAAAGAGGATCACCAGGAGTTTGAGGCCAGTCTGGGCTATGTAGTGAATCAAAGACCAGCCCAAACTATGCAATGAGACCCTGCTTCAAAAATAAATAGTATAAAAAGAGTCTGCTGATATAAAGGCTTCTCTAGCCGTACAAAACACAATGGAGGAAAAGCTATTCCTTATTAGGGATTTGGCTAACAAAGGAGATAGCTCTAATGGTTAATACATTGTGTTTACTTGAGAAGTCTAGAAGCTTAATTAATGAACTGCAGCCCTGTATCCTAAGGCATAGAGGACATGCTCCTACTGCTCTAGGATGTTGTTCATTGTGTGAACTTAAGAAGTTTAACTAAGTGATCTACCAGGGAGCCAAGATCCTCACTTTGTAAGCATCCTGAGCCTGTGCAAGAGAAGGGCACCGAGATGATGTGAGTGCTACACCAACCAGAGGAAGGGTAACCTGCATACAGTGGAAGGGAGGGAAGAAGGCTTGTTCTCTTGCCTTTATGCTATTGTTGCCTCTGTGCCATACCACCGTGCCTTGGAGCTGGTTGACTGCGGACAGAAACCTCTGCAAACTGTAAGCTAAATACACATTTCTGGATGGGAGAGATAGCTTAAGAGTCTAAGCACCTGCCTGGAAAACACAAGGACTCCAGTTTAATTCCCAAAGAATGCATGCTGTGCTGGCGCTGAGACTGGATGTGGTCCTACATGCCTGTATTGCCAGTGGTAGGGAGGCTGAGACAGGAGGATCACTGAGTCTGAAATGTGTATTGAGATTTTATCATTTCATTCCTTAATTTTGAGGGCCAGGTATTTGTCCCATCCATGAGAGAAAAGTAACTGAGACAATAATTTTCTACTAAATCCAACATGGACAAATTAGTGCATATTCATTTTGGGTGGTAGAAGACACCCTTCAAACTGTCCTACTGGTTTTCAGTTACTTGCAATGTATGGCCTTAGTAAATCCAAAAGTTCTAGAAAGTATCCTCCACTTAGAATTGCACCACTGCTTGGAGAACAGGAACACTTGATAAAAGTCTGACACACCTTAAGGAGGAATTCAATTGAATTCCCAAATTATAATGATGGAATTTGGTGCAATCAAGACTTCTAAAAGTAAATTTGAAGTCGTACTAATAAAGTGTGATTTTTGCATTCACCCTAATTCGTTTGGGGGAACATTCAAAACAATTTAGAAGGCAACGCAATATGGTAGCAATGAAAATTTGAATGTAAAAACATGTTCATTGTCTGCATTAGCATTTTTTGTAGCTGATGAAATTCCAAGGGATTTTAATGAGAAAAAGTTAAATTTGTGTAAAGAAGGCCATGCAGTTATTGAGTGGATGAAAAATAATTTTGTGTACAGTAGGATATGAAGATAGACGAATGTATTGCTATTTAATCACCAGTATTATCTCAGCTAAACCTTAATGCTGAATGTCAGTCTGTCTGAAGTCATAGAATTTTGAAAGAGCAACAGTGTGTTATGTATTTAGTATAGGGTCGATAGGGTCCCACTACATAGATTGGACTCACAGTGATCCTCCTGTTTTCAGCCTCCCAAGAGCTGGGAGTATAGGCATGCAGCTCCATGCATAGTCTCTGTGACTATCTCAGCAGGCCCTGGGAATGAGGCCAGCATGGCATACCAGGAACTCCAGTCCCTGTGTCTGCCTAAGCAGGCACTTTATTCTGCTGAGGTATGTGACTGGACCAAAAGAGCAACAATTTTAAAGAAATTTAAAAATTATATTATCATAATTAAAGTTAATGAATTTTGATCTTTGAAGATTTTACCACTTCAGACTTATGACACTCTAGAATTCTTCTTTTGCTTTGTGCGATTGAGAAATTTTCCCTTGAAAGTGGACACAGACATGTTATATGGGCCTGAGATGTTTCTGTCCACAGCACACATTCTTGGGCAATAGTGTCCACTGGGTGATGCAGCCTATGGGTACAGAGAAAGTAGGAGAGTTGAGCCACAGTTCCTAAAAGACTTGAAGTTGGTCTTAACTTCTCAGAGAGTTGTGTTCTTCTGCTTGTTTGTTTTTTTATTTAAACAGGACTGACAATACTTTTTGGCATTGCTTAGAAAAATGAAGGCTACCTGACTCCAGATCATTAACCAAGGTGGAGTTACACAGCAAGTGAAATCTCTTATATTTCAATTATTAGTATTTTATTTGTATTCTCTGTCACAAACTATGTAATGTTGTCAAATAGTTCTCCTAAACAGCAGCTATTACTGTGTGGTCATGGACACAAATCTCCAAAGTAGACTGATTTATCTGCCAATCAGTGGAGAAAAGAGAACAAGGAGAGCAAGGATCTGAGCACTGTTTGTTAATCATCACCCAATCAGTTGTATAACCCGTTGAGCAACTCTTACAAGAGCTTTCCGTATAAGGTCACAGGTAGCTATCAGCGCTGGGCTCAGAGCCTCCCACGCACACTAGTTTAGCAACATTGCTAGTCAAGCTTCTCTTACTATGATTTTGGGTGGCTGCTTCTGTAGTTAGGAATGAGAACACGATTGCAACAATCTCTTCTTGTCAGCCATGTCTTTCTTCTATGCTCCTGAACTTGAAAAGGTGAAAGTTATACTCATATCATTGAGCAGAACTCTACAACTTATTTTGTGTTTAATTAATTAATTGTATTTTAGGGAAGGGTCTACCAGGTGTTCAGGGTCTCACTACTAGATTGGACTATGAGTGATCTGCCTGTTTACAGCCTCCCAAGAACTGGGATTACAGATGTGTGCCACCATGCCCAGTCTCAGCTGCCATTTCAGTGTGCCCCGGGGACAAGGCTGGCATGAACCGAAGCCCTGTGCCTTCTTGCAGACATTTTAATCCACTGAGCTGTTTGGCCAGTCCCTCCCCAATATATTTTAAATCAGGCTCTTCCTCTTAACTAAAGAGAGTTCTAGGTAACTAGCTAGATACTACCCACCTTTCCTTTGGGGCCTGGCTGCCTTTTGCCTACTCTGTCCTCGTCTATGTGGAGTCTGTCACACACACTTGCTCTCCTATTACATTACGTAGCACATATTCATTCATGTGTTTTCTTGCCTGACAAACACCAGAAACTTCCACAGAGCGCACATAGCAGGAGAGCAGGGACCACACACCTCTTCTGCTTTCCTCATCCGTGCCTGGCTCGGTATATAGCACATGCCGGTGATGACCTGAACAATTAACAAAGAGCACTGCATGGTATCTCAGATGTTTACAGATTCATGTTATTATTTCTAAGGAAGCTGGAAATCTACATAAGGAAATTGTTGTTATGTTTTTCTTTTTTCTTCCATTTCTTTTCTTCTTTTTTTTTTTTTTTTTTTTTTTTTTCTTTTTTTTTTTTTTTTTTTTTTTTTTTTTTTTTTTGGTACCTGGAATTGAACTCATGACCTTACACGTGCCAGGCAGGCACTGTGCCTCTGAGCTGTGTGCCTGGCCTTATGGTGCTTTAACATAGAACACATTTATATTAAAAGTAACTTATTTACAGAATAAAATATGTGACTGTAAGTAAATATTATGCTATTTTTAATTCCTGGGTAAGAATAATATATTAGGAGATCAGAGAAACAGTGGAAAAATGCTATACAATACAAGAAAATTTTCCTAATATTTCTCTAAGACTATGAACCAGACTAAGTGCTTGCTTAGGTAAGCTCAGAGGCCAGTGTTTGATTCCTGGCACTGCATGCCATGCCAACCCTGCCCTCAAGCAGGTGGAAGGGGTAATGGAGTCAGAGCATTGTGAATTCCCAGAGTCAGGGAGGCTGAAAACAGGAGGATTACTATGTCGCAGGGGTGAATTGGGAGACCCTAGAAAAAAAGATAAAACCCAGCCTGTCAAGCATGCTAGAGTTCTGTAATCTCCTTATCTGACAAGTCAGCAAGTCTGTGTATTTCACTGGATTTGATGCTCACCAGGATAGTCATATTTTTGTTGTGGAGGCAAAATGTATGACGTACACAATTGATGCAGTTTGTTTTGGTTTGTGGTTTCAGAGATTTCAACCATGGCTGACTGGCTCCAAGGTGGAAACTTCGTGGCTAAAAGGCATGGTGGAGGAAATTGCTCAGCTCAAGGGACTGTAAGGCAGAGACCAGAAAAAGTGCACAGAGCAAGGAGTTAGGGATAGAGGTAGGATGGGGTGTCACAGGCCATGCTCACTACTCACCCGGACACAGCAGAGTGGTGCTCTCCTAACCCGGAGGCATTTTTGAACCACCTAAACTGATATTCAGGGTTAACCACTAGTGTCAAATTCTAAAAAGTATATTCATCTCCAAACTTCCAATTCCGGATGTAGTGTGTTTATTTCATTTTACTAAGGGAGTTATTTTGTTTTATTTTATTTTAAGTTGTATAGGGCTGGGGAAATAGTTCAGTGGAATAAGTGTTTGCTTGGCAAGTGCAAAGTCCTGAGTTCAATCCATGATAACAGCAAAAAGAAAGAAAGAAAAAAGAAAAAAAAGAAAGAAAGAAAGAAAGAAAGAAAAGAAAAGAAAAGAAGAAAGAAAGTTGTATGGATTTTATTATTTTGTGCTACATTTCAGTAGAAGGCCAAAAACAACAAATGTTAATGAATTTACCTTCTACTCTGAATAACTACCAGAAAGGCGTGGAAAGTACTATTGTTACTAACCAACCAACCTGTTTTGAAGCTAGGTTGCATTGCCATGTTTATCTTTTTTCCTCTTTAAAATAAAAAATAAAATTTTTACAGTGATCTATTTTTAGTAGAATTTCCTCTACTCCAAAAGAGAAAATTTTTTATTTCTTCACACACACACACACACACACACACACACACACACACACACAAATTGGCATAATTTTTAAGCATAATAAATGAGCTTGGTTTGCTGTGCAGAAGCTTTGTAATGCAATCAAGTCCCATCTGTTGATTCTCCATATTACAGAGCAAGGGAAATAATCAAGAGAGCCCACAGAATGGGAAAATCTGTGTTAGTTACTCTTCTGGTAGCTAAGATGTCAAAAACCAAAAGCACTAACCACCCCAAAAGAAATGACTCAATCAAAACCTGGATAAATGAGCTGACAAGGCACTTCTCAAAAGAAGAAATGTAAATGGTCAACACATACATGAAAAACATTGAACACCAACAGACTCATTAAGGAAATGCAAGTCAAATAACTCCAATTCCGTCTGACCCAGGTCAGAATGACTATTATCCACAACATCCAAAGCATTAAATGCTTGAGAATATGTAGAAATAAGACCCCTTGTATATTGTTGGTAGGACTATAAACTAGTGACAATCACTAGGGAAATCAGTATAGAGTTTATCTAAAACACCAGAACAGCAATTCCTCTTGACCCACTTATAGCTCTCCAAAGTATATCCCCAAAGATTACATATTATAGCATAGTGATACATGTATATCCACACCATATAATTCGTAATAGCTAATCTCTGGAAACAGCCTCCACACCTGTCAGTATGTTCATTGGTAGAAAAAATGAGGGTCAGGAAGATAGCTTTGTAGAATAAGCAATTGCCTTGGCAGTGCAAGGTGCTGAGTTCAATTCCAGGTACTTAAAATAAAAAAAGAAAAGAAAAGAAAATGTGGTGTGTCTTTACACAGTGGAATATTATTTACCCATAAAATAGAATGAAATCATGTCCTTTGCAGGGAAACAGATGGGACTTGAGACTCTTTGTTAAGCAAAGTTAACCACAAAATGTTAAATATTCATATGATTTATTTATCTGAGAAATATGAGATATGAATGAATAACTAAAATAAAATTAAAAAGATGATAGGAAACAAGAAGGCAGACTCTTGGGGATGGGAGTATGGACCAAGGGGAAGGGAAGTTATGGGGAAGAGATGCTAAAAGATTGAAAAAGACCACTCTGTGTTGCATCCATGTGGCATCTATGCCACAAAACAACTAGCACTGCTCTCTATTGAAAATGTACAATAAAATAAAAAGTAAACATTACCTACTTGGTAGCTACTATTTTGGAGTTTCTGAAACAGCAACTTCACCTGGCTCTAACAAATTCTGTGGCATATAACTAAATGAAAAGTTACTACAAACAGCACAGAGCATGATCCGATTTTTGTGATAGAAATGATGAGACCAATATGCAACACTATACCAGAACAAGAAAGAAAGACAGAAGCTACCAAGCCATGGAAAGACATGGAGGAGATGTGGCTGGATATCGTTAAGCAAAGCCGACAGCTATATCTTGGGGCTCAGGACAGCTAGCAAAAGGCAAAACTGGAGCCCACAAAGAGGTTGGTGGTGGCCAAGGAGGGGGAGGTGTGAGAAGTGGAGCATAAGGAATTTTTAAAATAGAAGATAAACGATATACCTACCAAAAACCAAGAGTAAACTCTAGGCAACACCGAGTTTAGAAATCTCTAAGCCAATGCAAAAGATGCACCCGCTGATGCTGGCCGAAGGTACGGGGATGACATCTGAGCCTTTTTATACAAAAAGGAAAACAAAATCTGAGAACTTAAGAGCTCATCAAATATGTGCTGATTCCCAGGAGCACAGGCAAGAATATTAACAGGTGCTAAAATCATAATTCTTGGGAAGCAAAATCCTCTCCTGCTTTAATTTACAGATGCTCTTAAATAATGAATATATCATGAACGTCACCCATTCAATTAACAAATGTTTTTGACTCTATTGTACACCATTGCATTATGAGTTGGAGCAGTAATTGGTTAAGAAAAAGTCACACTTTCAATATTTATAAAAGCAAATATAAAAATGGTTATGAAGGTAATAAGTAACTAACATTCCTTCATTTTATCAGTGTCCTTTGCTGATACCTTGGACTTTGTGAGATTTAAATGGTCATAAGAAGCTGACATGCAAAGAAACATTTACATGAGTGAATGATGTTAAAGATACACTGTAAAAATGAATTTCTGCAATTCTGAAGGCCCCTTTAGTCTGTTATCTATCACATTATAGAGGGCTCATGGAAACACAGATTCTGCAGCTTCATTGTCAGAGATTCTGATTGATGTTGGGTAGGATCTAGAAATTTGTATTTTAGCACATTTTCAGAAGCTGCCACTGCTGGCTGTGGCCTATACTTAGAATAGCCCTATTACAGATAAAGTGCTTTTTATTAACAAACTGCAGGGGGACAGAGATAGAGACGGAGATACACAGAGAGGGAGAACATGGTTAAGATATGTTACACATATGTTACTAGAATATGGAAAAGTGTGTCTATTATTTATTCTATTTGATCTATAAACTACCATATGAGGAAGGGTAGGCAATATTATCCTTTAATATTCCTGTAGTAATCTAGCATTTGATATATATGTTTTGAGACTCTAAAATGGTGATTGTCTATACTAGTGAGAAAAGGGATATGAGCTCCACACAGGCAGAGGTCACACCAATAATCAACTAACGCATACACTAATTGAAAGCTATATACAGCAATCACATCATATATAGCAAGTGGCATTGAAAATGTCCTAGGTGCAAATATAATAGTAGGAGGTTGTTTTCTGTTAGAAAGGCAAGACTCCTCTCAGAAACTTCCAAGATTAAATAACTAGTGAGTGAGAAAGCTGTGACAATTTCTAAATAAATTATATTATCTCTTCATATGCACAGGGTTAGGAATTCACTAAGTCAGGGGAAGGACAATGCACTCAGACCAGGAAGCGCCACAATCCGCGGCCAACTCTGAGGAAGACCCACGCCCAGGAGGTGCTCGCTGAGTCCAAGAGCGTCACGGAGGCAGAGCCTCCCTGTGGGAAGCTGGACACGCCTTATCAGGGAGTTCACAGTCGTCCACTTCATCAGGAAGTACCCAGACAAAAGATCTTCCAAACGGGCAGGAAATGAGCTGGCTGTTTCAAATATATTAGGCATTTGTCCTCCTATCCTGGTACTTATTATTACTTTCTTAAAAATGAGTGAACTCAGCCTCACAGAGGTTAAGTGACAAAGACAAGATCAAATGTCTTGGCAGATGCTGGTGAAAACCTGACAGCAAAAAAATCTGACTAGTAACTCAGAGCCAACTGGATTTGGAGTTGTAGATAAATTTCCACAGTCCCCAGGCTTTGAGGCAAACTCCTGATTCTGGCAATTCTTACTGCATTCTGTACTACTCATTTGCTCCAAGGCTCCGTGTTTATCAGCCTTTAACATAACATTTCCAAGAATATTGATGCTGAAAAGACAATCCTAGGTACCATATTAACTCTGCGGTTATTCTGATAGATCTGCCAATATGAATGGATTTTTAATAAATGCTCTGCATTGGACTTTGACCCATGCAGTCTTGTTATGCTTGAATTTACCGTGCTGAGAATCCGATACAGAACAGTAATCACCATTATATGGAGCATATTGGATCTTCAGACTTACTAAAGCTTCAATAAAACCTGCTCATATATACCAAATAAGAATTACCAGGGGATACATATGAGTTCTTGAAAATAAAATACATGATTGCATAAAATGAGAAAATCTTATGGATAAATTAGAGCAAAAAATGAGGAAACTTCTCAGGAAAGGGAACAAACAATCCAATAAAAAGTGGGACAGAAAAGTAGAGATAGGGGAGGCTGATCGGTGAGTACTGAGTCATTAAGAGAAGCCAGACAATCCAGTGTGCTACTGCATGTGGAGTTAGTGTAGGTAACAGTAATGGACTGTACATTCCGGAAAGCAAAAGGAAAGCTTTCTGAAAATTTTCAAACTAAAAATTTTTAAATGTTTGCAAAAGTAGTATTTAACCTGATTTAAAATGACATAATGAGTCATAATGAGGCAGTATAACTTAGCAGACTAAGTACTTGTTTAGGGAAGCACAGGAGCCATGGCTTAATTTCATGACCCCGCCTGCTGGGTCGGCCCCACTGTTGGGTGTGCTGAGCTGATGGAGTCTGGGAGTGGTGGCGTGAGCTTGTATTCCCAGCACTTGGGAGGCAGGGAACAGGAGGATTGCTATGAGTCAGAGCTGCATAGTGAGACCCTACACAAAAAATAAAATAAAATAAAATGGCATAATATAGCATATTGAAACATCACATGGCACCCCATTTATAATGCACAATTTTTATGTTTTATAAATCAATTAAAATAATTTTAATTAAAATATTTAAAAATTATAATTATATGCACATGTCCTTTATATAACTCATTAAATTAATAGGACTAATGAATATTTATGCACATTTTTTTAGATTTGAATATTTGTTTTTAAATTTATTTATTTATTTATTTTTTGTTTTTAAATTTAAATGATCTACCAATTATCAAGCAAATTAAAAGTACAAAATCTGTCACAATTACAAATTCATTGAGGATAAAAATTTCAAAAGATTTCAGAAGAATAACAATCAGATTTAGGGGCTGGGGAAATAACTCAGTACAATTAGTGCTTGCCTGGCAAGTGCAAGGAACTGAGTTCAACCCCCCGGTCCCACAAAAACAAACAAACAAATGAAAAAATAAAAAACCTCCCCCCAAAACAAAACAACAACAACAAAAGAGTCAGATTAAAAAAAAAAATAGTCCACTAATCAACTCTAAAGCCACAAAGCATCATCCTAAAGATTATGGAAGTAATGTTGTGTCTAGAATTCTGCAGAAACCAAGTTGTCAATCAAGTATAATAATAAAGGCAAGTTTATACCGGCATCATGTCAAAACTGTAAATTCCATGAACATTTTCTGTTTAAATTTCTAGGAATACACTCCTCTAAAATGGTAAAATGAAAAAGAAGAAGACATAAATGTCACCATGCAGGAAACCCAGGTGGCCATGTCACGAAGCTGTGGCATCACCAATCCAGGGAGAGCACTTTGCCAAACTGTGATTTGGATGTTTTGTTTGTATTATAAAGAGACACTGTTTTTTTTTTTTTTAAGTTCCTTTGGGATACAGTTTCTTCTATGTATGCATCTTTAAAATAATAAATATACATGGCAAAATAATTGAAGAAAAAAAAGAGTCCCAAATTCGGAGTAGGTAAACAACTAAAACATTTGATTGATAAGGAAAAAGTAATTGTGAGATTCACCTAGTTGAGCACCTATAAACAGTCTTAAACATAGTAATATAGTCAAGCACTAGAAATTTACCTGCAAGTGTGGCACTGGAAAGAAGGCGCCCTAAGATAAGGGGATGGCATGTATAGGAGCTCCCTTATTCCTATTCCAAGACCCTAGTGGAATAGGAGGGCTAGTACCATTTTATGTTTTATCCTATACATACAAACTAATAATGTGAGAAGCTAATAATGTGAGATGTCGGGAGTCAGAGAGAGACCGTGTCCCTGGCTAGATGGAGTGAGACAACAGTGCGAGATTGCATGACATCTCTCAGAATAGCGCTCGGTTAAAAACATAGATGGTTTATGTTTCAACCTTTCCATTCATATTTTCAAACTATAGTGGGTTATAGGTAACTGAAAGTGCAAAAAATGAGGACCATGTGTAAGGAGAGACTACAGTAACCCTTAAACCCTCTCCGAAGAGGAGGACGTGTGTATAGAGCTCCTAGTGCCTGCTGGGGACTGCTCTAGGTGCATGACAGTCTCTTTATTTAACTGTCACAGTTCATTTTTAGGCACAGCGCCTTTCTGTCCATCACACACACAAAGAACCTTAGATGCAGAGATAAAATAATGTGTTTAATGTCACACAGCTGGGAGGGAATGGTTCCCAGGCAGCTGTTCTTGTTTTGAACTCCTACTTCATATTGTCCCTCAAGTCAGGTGGTACAGCCAGCAAGGGATGGACTACATCCATAAGAAGAAATCAGGATATCACCATGTAAGTAGAACACAAAAGGTTTATATGAAAAGAAATGGCAGTATGGCTTAAGTGTCTATGTCTCAGGGGTATGCCTGTGAGTTGGGACAGGGAGGCCAGGGGAAGCTGTCTCAGCTTAAAGGCCTTTGCACACTTTCACTATTATGTGTCTAGATTACTTTGTTTACAAATAAAGTTAATCACTTAAAAAGAGAGAGAAAATTATATTCGTGTATGTACAGGACAGCTTAGATAATGATACTGCTAATTTCTACTGGTTTATTAAAAGGAGTAGTTAATGCTTAATTTTTTCATGTTTTCCATGTTTATATCTGGTAATCTAAACAACTAATTTGAAGGTAATATTATGTAATGTATTGACCATCGTTGAATTCCTGTCACTTTGTTTAGTGAAATTCTATATGGTTTCTAATTTTTTTTTTATTTTTTGTTTTACCATTTTGTATTCTTTCTAAAAAATATAAAACAATTCATAAAAATCATTTAAAAAGAGAATCTACAGCCAGGATTTAGAAATCTTGCATCCAAGACTTAATATTCTTGGTAACTTATTGTTACTAAAATTATCTGCACTTCAATTTGTCCCCATGGAAAACTACTTAAGGTGTTTCCAAGCATACCTGTCTATGATTCTGTCATAGCCTCTGGAAATAGGAAGTGCTGTGAGAACAGGTGGCCATCATGGAAGTAAATACAGATAAATTCACCTTGTGTAATTAAACTGATATGTCCGGCAGTATCACGGAGATGGAGGGTGACAGTAATTAAGGTCATTTCCTCTACACCCTGTGTCTCAGTCGCTTTCCTGTCACTGGGACAAAATACCTGACACCTGTGCTTTGAAGTAGGAGATGTTTATTTTGGTTTCAGTTGATCAGTGGCGGACTCTAAGGCAGTGACCAGGAGGGCATGGTGTGAGAACACTACTCAACCACTGCTCTCTGCCAGGAAGCAAGGAAAAAAATATCTAAGAGTCTCCTTCCAGGCCACACTCCCAGTTGTCAGCCTATGACCAGGCCCCACCTCCTGCTAGTGGTCAACTCCTGAGCTTATGAATACATGAATGAGTATGGTGATCCAGGGTTTAATCACATCCAACACAAGTGATTTCTGGGGCCCATTTTAGAACTAAATCATAACACCACCCATGTCTCTATAACTTTCCTTTTCCTTCTCACCCTCTGTGCCACCCCAGACCTCTGTTTCAAGGTTCTTGGGGCCTCTGTCAAAGGCAGGATGTGAAGGCAGGATGGACCTTTGGCACAGCTCAAAGAGACAGTTCTATAGTCCTTGAGCTGAATATCTAAACTAAAATTAGAACTCTGATATGATAGTAGGAATTAGAGAACTATTTTGGGTAAAGAAATCCAGTTGAGAGGTTTATTCATATTTGAAGCATGAACAAAGAGTTAATCTGCTGATAATTTGGAAAAATATAGACAAGATTGTAGCCACTTGCCTGTTTTTGTTAAATCTTGAGGAAAAAGGGAATTTATCTCAGGTTCTTGCAGATGTTTTACTTAAACCTATTACACAGAGCACTGCAAGCATATTTTAAGCATAAAAACACTCAAACAAATACATATATTTTGATGGCATGAGCAGGCTTGGGTAAACAGATTACAAGAGAGGGACCTTGAGGAAGAACAGTGATCTTAAAGATATGTAAGAAGTATTTAAATGGCTAAGACAAGCATGGAGCTGAAACTGAATCAGAATAATGGTCTGAAGTGGGTTTTTTTTGCCATAGAAAAATGACAATATAACATAATGAAATTTTCTGAGTTAGGGATATAGCTCAGCAGTAAAGCACTCATCTATAGTATGTGAGGCCCTTGGTTTGATCCACAGAACTGTAGACAACAAGAAAACATACACACATAAAAACGTTTCAAGGACAAACTTAAGAGCATCTTCCTTTTTGAAATCAAGGAAACTTGAGGGCTGGCTTGAAAGAACAGTGTAAATTCCAGCTTTTCAGGGAAAGGAGACTCATAATTAGGCTTCTTTGCTGGTTGCCACCTCGTTACTGCAGGGCCCACGTTTCCTCAGGGTTGACAGATGACTACACAAACACACTGTGCTGGACAGATGAGCATAGAACTGAATGCAAAAGGAAGTCCAAGGGCCTCCCCTCAGGTTGCAGCACATCCCTGGGCATTGGGAACTGCTGAGGTGTAGAGGCCCTTACATGAGAGCTCACGTGCAAAACAGTCCACAGGTACTAGGACAAAGATAGGAATTTAAAAGGTTCCAGTGATTTGTTCCATTTCATTATTGATAACTATATATTTTATACTTAATTTGATAATAATTTTTTTTTAAAGTAGGCACGTGAAGTCCTACATGCTTAGGGAAGGCCCAGCCAAATCCTGAACCCCAGAACCCTCACTGAGCATCACTGTAATTTTCAATTGAACAAACTATAACCGTGGAATGTCAGAAACTGCAGCAGTTCATAGAAAATACTGTTGAAATTTCCATTTGCTTATGTAATAATTATCTAAATGTAACAAAATTAAACATTTGAAATTGTCATTTACATTACAAAATGAGTTTTTGACTCTTTCAGAAATGGCCAAATAATAAATATTTAGGCTATGTAGGGTGGGAATAGCCACAGGCAATATCTAGATGATTTAGTATGGTTGTCTTCCAATAAAGCTTTATTTATAGAAATATACTCTGGGCTCCATTTCACCCACAGGTGTTCATGGACTAACCTTGAGGTAAGTTGCATTAAATCATGTTCCTCAACCTCAGGGCTGCTGTCAGCTTTGGCTGTAGGATCCATTGTTGCGCCTATATTTCCAGAGGCACACAGGCAGCATTCCCACTCCTTTATTCACCAAATGTCCGCAGCACCCCCTCCCTCAACTCCTGCAGTTGTGACAACCAGAGACATTGTTTCCACACATTGCCAAATGTCCCTTGGTAGACTGCCAGCCTCAACCAAAGACTGCTGACTTCAGTCAGCGGAGTTTCAAAACATGTGTGTGCTTTGGCCATGGTGGGGGTGGCAGGGGTTGAGACATTCATTTGAGTAAACTGCAGGGCTTTGTTTTCCAGTGCACATTCCCTGTCTCCTCACGACCTGCCTTTTTCCCCTCCTCTCTGAGATGCTGAATCATCAGTATTGAGAAAGTCCTGTCTGTGACTCAGAGACCCAACTGCGTCTTCATATCTATGTATGATACATACAGCTATCTATGCATGATAACTTCAATTGTGTTTACAAATACAAGATGCATAGCAACAGTTCAGTGTTTATATTATGTCAACAGAGACTCCACTGTTAGCAACTATCTGAGTCTAACGTTTTATCTGAATGATGATCTCTAAAGACCTAAAGAGTAGCTCAGATTCATTTACTGATGAATATTTCATACAGTCTGACTTTTAAAGACTCAAGAACTTACAGTAGTAAAGTTTTGGAGTACATGTGGAATCTTCAAATTCTCTTATCATCAATCCTCAGCAATACCTAATTCAATGTTCTCTATGATTCTGACCCTTTAAAAAAACAGGAAGATACAAATTTGTGTTGCATTTGCCATTATATTGGAAGACTATAAAACATGGATTGTGAGAAATAACTTGTTTCTTGGTGCTACATTGTCCCAAAAGCTGGTGCTATGTGATATCTCTGGTATAATTTCCATGCTGCTTAGAAATTCGGAGGGCAAAGAGAATACTATGGAACCTCTGGCCATAGTTATTTCTAAGAGGGAAAAAGTACTCATGTTTGCATTTCATCCTTGGAACATGTGCAAAAGTTTGGACCAGTAGCTTCTGTGGTTCACACATATATTTGTTTTTTAAAGAGAACAAAAAGGTTTTTTTTTTTTTTTTAAAAAAAAAAAAACATTAGAAATGATACAGAATGTCACTGAACAAAATAAGAGATATTTCACAAGAATCTGAAAGAGTCCATAAAATCAGAAAGATACAGGGCCTGGCGGGATGGCTCAGTGGTCTAAGGCGCCTGCTTGGAAAGGCTTGGGCGGCTTCAGGTACTGCGGTGCGATCCCAGGCACCACATGCTGCGCCAGTCCTGCCCTTGGGGTGGGCTGAGCCGGTCATGAAAATGAGTGAATAAACAAACAAGGGTTCTGAAACAAGAAAATAAATAAATAAATAAATAAATAAATAAATAAATAAATAAATAAATCAATCAATAAATCTTAAAGAAAAAGAAAGGTCCAAGAAATCCTCTGAAAAGGAAAGAAACTGTTTAAAGAGAAAGAACAACTGGGGTAAGGAAAAAAGAAGAAAGGGGTAAAATATGCATGTATATACACAGGACAGCTTGGAAAATTATACTGTTGATTTTCACTAGTCTGTTAAAAGGAAGAGTTAATGCTTACATTCTTTTTCTCTTTTTAATTTTTGACCAATTTTACATGCCTGTATCTGGCAATTTGAACAACTAATTTGAAGACAACAATATGGGGCAATAAGTTGGGAAGGGGACTGTGCCACAATGTACCAGAATCTAGCAGGAAAAGGCAACTTAATCACTGCTTCCTAAATTAGGCTTAGCTTTTAACAACTCTGCTTTTAGAGATGCTCCTAGCACACAAAACTTAAAAGCTTTGTTCTTCTTGCTCTTAAAAATGTCCTTTCATAATAAATCTTCACATATTTGATTGTGGAATGCAGAGCTCTCAATTCCATAAGTAAATAAATTAGACATAATTCAATATTTGATTATAAGATTTACAGTGCTGTTCCTTCCAGTTTTCAGGTGAGTGCTTCATAATTGAGCTCAAGTGAACAGCTCCATTAATCTTGAACCTGATGCAAAATGGGCCCTAAAAGCCCGAGGGTGCAAAAGCAGACCCAGGAGAAGAGTCTGGGAGGGAAGAGCCCTTACTTAACTCTCTGTGGCCTGCTCCACAGCTGGGCTTGCCACTACATGTCTTTATCTCTAGAGTAGCTATGCTTTCTGAGTGGCAAAGTCATCGCAACATTTGTTCCTAGTATAGGAGAAGAAGGTTTTATCTACTCTACCAAGATAAATGAACTATTTTACCTCAGAACTAGAAACAGAGGAAGAATGGAAGAGGGGCTATATGGAGTATGTCCTTAGGAGAATCTTTGTTTTCTCCATAGCATTCCTGAGATAAAACCCACATACATTATGCAGAGTGCAACAGCTTAGTCAAACAGGGCAACAGCTGGCACCAGTTATTATGTGTCACTATTAAGACATCTAGGAAACTCTCAGGTCCTTATTTGTTTTTCCACAAAACTGTATTCCATGACATATGTTCTTACAGCATTTGTTCACACCCACTGTCAGGACCCATGTGACTAATCGCCCTTGCAAGGTTGGTGTGTTGGAGGAGGAAGAGGAGGACTCAGCAGAAGAATTTTATAAGAAGAAAAGTGCCTTGCTCTATGCCCAAAGATCTGGTAGCAGAGATTAGGTTATTTTTAGGTCTGATACTATGTCTGGTTATACAGTCTACCTCTTTACTGGCATTAACAAGAAAGAACTCATAATTAGAGTCAGGTGCTAAGACTAAACAATGACATTTTTTTATCGGGCAGGCTTTGTATACCCCAAAATGCTCAAAGGAAGCCTCACGAAGAAATCTGGCCTTTGAAAAAAAAAAATCTGTTCTCTGAGTAATGATATTGGTTGGATACTTTGTAAGCCAAAAGGTGAGAAACACAAGTCTGATATTATAGCTTTTATTGCATGATGACCAGGTGAAAAGTGTCCAATACAGAAGGGCTCCGTTTTCAGTGAACCACATGACTTATGGTCTAGCTTATAGTTTCTTAGTTTCTTCCTTACTCACATAACATAGGAAACCAAGGGCACCATGTGACCACATATGCTCAAATCCATCCATACCAAGAAGCAAATAACTTCGAACTGGGCATGAGGGACAGCTGCATTTTTCACTTAGGAAAATGCTCTTCATTGACTTCTGTTTAGTTTTTAGCAGCCATATCATGCACAGGTTAGGGTCTTCTCCACCGCAACAACTGCAGCAACATAGGAGAGGGATTTTCCATAAGAAAAGAAAAAGAGAAAAGGAGGGATGAAAATTCAGATGCAGGAACACAAGTCCTACGGCTCTGAGTTTCCCCACCGGTCAGAGTGGGTTGCTAGTGCCGTGGTCCTATTAAGCAAGCAAAGATAGTGAACACTCCCCCAAACTTAAAGCTATAGTACTCTGAGATAGCAGAGGGATAGCATAAGATATCAGAAGTCAGGAAAGGCAAAGAGTGAGGCCTACTCTTCTGAAACTCCTCTTCTCAACCAATCTTCATCCATGATGGTCATAAACCTTCTAACTGGTCTCTCCAACGCCATTCTTGGCCTATTCTGCCTAGCTTTCAGGGCTTCTATGGTGATCTCTCCAAAATATTCATTTTACCATTCTTTCCTTTACCTAAAATGCATCATCTTTAACACATGTTGACAAGCAATTTAAATACAGCTCACAGAGCTTCTTAGGGCTTAGGAAGCCTGACTGACCATCCTCACCTATCTCCTGTCCTGCCCTTGAACTTTGACCTTCAACAGCAAAAACAGCTTCAGTTTCCCAAGACACTGTGCCATGGTCATCTATGTGTAGTGGTGAACTTTCCTCTGCCCTCAGGGTCCTTATGCCTGAAGCCTTCTTCAGAGCACTGTTGATCATCAGCTATTCAACACCACACCCCTCTGCAGCATGTGCTCTAGGCAAGCTGTGTGCCACAGCTCTATTTATACTCATTTTCCTTCATTCTTATTTGCGTATGCATTTCCTTCCTACTTAGACCTCCATAATCTTGAAACCTGAAAACACATCTATTCTCTCTTGATACCAAGTATAGCAGGCTACACCTCTGTCACATAGAGGATGCCTGGCATTGACTACCAGAATGAATGAGTGAATGAATGAGTGAATGAGTGAGTGAATGAGTGAGTAAATGAGTGAATGAATGAGTGAATGAGTGAATGAATGAATGAAGCAGGAAACATTAATTCCTAAGAGCTGGGTTATCTGTCTGTCCCTGATATCTGCTCCATAGTTGATGTTATTCTCCATTTGCATCTTCCCCTTTCTATAAAAGAACTCATAATTTATACTCTTGAAGCCCCTAGATTAATTTTTGTCTTTTTCCTAAGGAATCACCAAAACCACTGTGTTTGTTTTATATCCAGAAAATTGCCCACCAAGCCCTCACCTTTGCTAGTCCTTCCTTTGCCCAAATCCATTACAGTAATGTTCAGGACATTTTGTTTATTAAAGGTTCTTTTTTTTTTTTTAAAGAATTTGGGACAAGGTCTGTAGGGTGTATAAGGTCTTACTATGTAGATCAGACTTCTAGTGATTCTCCTGTTTTCAGCCTTAAGTGCTGGGATTATAGGCATCCAGTCTCAATCGCCACCTCAGTGAGCCCCCAGAGCAAGGCCTGCATGGCACATTGGGGATTGAACCCTGGCCACTGAGCTCTGCTGAAGCAGGTGCTTCAAAGAGTCAACAGAGGATATATGCTTTCCAGAACCCAAGAAGGAGCAAAGAGAGCTAAGGAAGGTGCCAGGAGAAGAAAAATGTCCCCTATAGCACAAAGCAGAGAGTTGAATAGAGGCCAGGTGCCCAGTGTGCCAGCAGCAGCGTAGATGCAGCTCTGCCCAGCATCATGGCCTCTGTGCTGTTCACTCCCAAAGAAGTGAATTTTGTTTACTATTGTAAATATACATTTAAAGAGTAATGCCTGAAAACCCCCCTAAAGATAGTCATCTGCCCTTTCTTTGATATAAAAGGAAGAAGTACACGTACAAGCAAACAAAGAAAATCACATATACACACGCACAAAATCCTCCTTGGGTCAATTGAACCATCATATGAATCAAAAAGATTAAGTAATGTCTATGTATTTGCAGAACTCACTTGGCCATCAAAACTGAATCAGCCCAAGATGCGTGAGCAATGTAACTGCAGAGAAAATTCTCACAAATATTTAGACCGCAAAGGGATTCGTGAACCTCTTGCTGATGACTAAAACACTGCACCTTCAGTGTATCTAATTTCATAACAATTCTTTTAGTAAGGCAAACTATATATATTTGATCACCTTATTTTAGACCAGTATCAGAGATTTAATTAAACTGCGACAGCTCACCAAACGAAAAGCAATTTAGAACTAAAGTGTTCTTAGGAATCATCTAACTCAACCCTCTCATTAACATACTGAGAAAAAAAAAAAAAAGATGGCCAATTATGTAAAGTGATGCAAAGTGCGCCACAGAATTAAGTTCAGATCTCCTTTCCCTTATATCAGAATGCATGCAAAGAGTACAGGAAATGCTAGACAAAGTGTACAGTTTGTGCACTTGCATACATGCACACACACACACAGATACTAGGCCAGATAAATGTCAAAACATGACAAAATTCTAGAGTATTTCTATTAGATTAAATGTCAATATATCTCTTGACAACTCATATATTATATTCTAAATACTTTTACTCCACCTTTCTTAAAATTTAAAAAGACAAAATGTCATACCTGTTAGTCATGCCTCTAGCGAGCTGGGGGAGGGAGCCCCACGGAAAAGGGGGCCTTGCTTCACCAGCTTCACGATTCGGTGCAAAGTGCTCCCTCTTGTGTTCACTAGGTTGAATAGCTTCTGCTTTTCAAACTGGCCTCCTTGCTGAAGAATTCTCTGCTCCTTTCCAGAGAAATAGGAGTTTGGAACAAGAAATAGCTATCTTGTCCCTTGCCTCTCTGTGCTGTGTGTGCAGAAGATAAATTAATGCACCAGTATAAATAGTAAGTCTTTGTATTTTATGTCTGGCTTTGTTTGTTGGGTGAAGCACAGTAATCCATACCTCTCCATCCAAAGTACACAGACTTTAAGAAACAAAGAAAAGAAAGAGTGCTTTCTTTCATACTTGGTACTCAAGTGCATTATTTGACTGGCTTGTTTTAGAAGCCTCCAGGACAAGCTTGCTCTGTTCTTTAATGGCTCAGCATCAAGTAATTTATGAGCTAGTTCAGTAAAACAGACGGAAACTCCTTATACAACTTCTACTTTGTACAAAGCAGTATGTCAGTAATGTGAGGAATGTAGAACATAAGAAACAATTTTGTCATCCAGGTGTATAGGTACTGCATATGGGAAGATAGAGGACTTGATTGTAGTGAAACGACACAGCCATACAGGGCCACCTCAAGAGCAAAGGCACTGAGCTGTCCTGAGCATGCAGCAGACTCATGTGGCTGAGGTTGTGGGTACCAGGGGTGTCCTTGTGTGCACTGTGGCATATCACATATACCTGGAGTGAGAAATAAGATTTTACTTGCTATGTGTGGAGTTTGGGAATAGATTGCATGGTTAAGAAAAGATGACTGAAAATTGGAAGCATTAGTGCTGAAATATAGAATGTCCTGGAAGCCATTGATAGGAGGTGGTTTGGGCTGAGGCAGGCTAGAATTGTGGCAAACTTTCGTTGCAATGGTGCAGTATGAGATCACTATTAAGATCATTGCATCCTCAATGTATGGCTGAAAACCACAGATAGTTGGTTTTATTTCTAACACTGCATACATATAATAGGCTAAACAAACAACACTAAAAAATGAACTGATGGTGAAAATACAGGAATTTTCACAGACATACAAACTGTAACAACTGTAACATCTTATGTGACACTGTACATGTACATGCAATGCCTAGCAGTTCATCTATTGACCTGCCTGCTTTTCTTCTTTTTCTGTGTGTGTGTTTACTGCAGAGTCTACAGGGTCTCACTATGTAGACCAGACTCACAGTGTTCCTCCTGTTTTCAGCCTCACAACCGCTGGGATTATAGACACGTGCTACCATGCCCAGTCTCAATTACTATCTCAGCACACTCTGGGGGCGGGAGTGGCTGAGCACACTGAGGATCGAACCCATGCCTCTGTGCTCTGTCTAAGTAGGCACATCAGTCTGCTGAGGATCTGCCTGCTCTTGATTCTGCTTGGATATAACTTTTTGCAAATCACATTTCCAAATTACATGCAAAGATTAGTTATCTGAATTGAGGAAACAGAACTGTGCAACAGATAATTCAATTGTCCCTTCTTTTCAGTGTTGGAATGTGTTATAATGGAAATGTGAAGAAGAAAATCCATCCTACCCAATTCATTTTAGGTGCATATTTAAAATTAATATGCTGTCCCTTCAGATCAGGCTGTTCAGTGCTGGAGTTTGTTCCTAAGTAACCTGCAGAAGGAAGACCCACTACTGTGAATGGGCTTGCTTTGCTGTGCTGTCTGTAGCATTGTGTTATTTTGCACTTTTCCGTGAACATCAGAGCAGAAAATGCCATCCTCCTCCAAGTCACGTTGGTTCTGCCCAAAACCCACTAGGACAGAACTTGTGCCTAACAGCAAGTTCCTGTGTTCTCTGATCTTCTCACTGCAGCCACTTTCTCATTTACAACAGTGGTGCATTTCGGCTTCCTACATATCGATAGTTAAAATATTTCCATGAATTTGACATCTCCTTATATCCTTCTTCACCTTTTAATGGCTCTGCCATACTTCATTCCCTCCCTAGCAGTCTTCAGGACTGACCAGCACAAGCACAAGTGTGAAGGGGAGGACTGGCTTGTAACTGTGAGAGGCAAAATGGGGAAAATTTCAGAAAGAAGCAAATCTATCATTTGTTTATCTTATAATAGGGGAAGTTCTGCAAAGGAAAATGCCACAGTCACTGATGCAGGGACCAAAAGGAATCAGTCTCCTTTTTTAAAAAAATCTATTTTGTGAATTTTATTAATTTTAATGAGAAAGAAATAACAATGACACAGTTTCAAGACAGTAGGACAGTTATAATAATTAATACAATGACTATGATTGTCTTCATAGTAGTTGTTCAAAGTAGAAGATGTAGACATGATATCTTTTCTAAACACTATCACTACAAATCTTTCTTCTCACTGAACTAAGAGAAAGTAGTCATATGCACAATCCAATATTCTGCAATAGTAGTGGGTCATCAGCAGAACTGGTAACGTTGGAAGCTGTTGACTTGAGCCTTTTACAGCTCAGTATATTTATGTGGCTTTATTTCAATATTTTGTGGTTAGACATTTCTACTGGATGGCTAAGACTAAGATAAAGCAAGACCTATCTGACAAGGTCAGTCAAATCACCTCATGATTTACCCTGAAACCATGTCTAGTGCTTGGTAGATCTTTTGTCAGTGTCAGCCATCTGGATGAATCACGGTTGTTGCTTGACTAGTTTGCCCACTATGAAAGAATGAGAGAATGTTTTCTCTCTAGGTGATTCTTCTTAGGCACACTATACATCTTCAATCCCTTTCCTCTGTAGCCCTATAATCTCCTTGAACAGAAAATCTGGGACACTGCTGAGTTATCGGATGTTACAGTACAAGTTTACTTGTGTCCTGAGTCCTTACTGACCTTGAAGAGCTAGGGCCAAAATATTGGCTATCCTTGTAGCCCTTCTATTTCTCTAATTTTTTGGTCTGCCAACTTAAGTTGTTAACTGTCCAGAAGAAGAGAAGCTTAGTGATATTATTACCCTATAACATAGGCACTTGAGTTTAACATCACTCTCTTTCTGAATATCAAACACTTTAGACATAAGATGGAACTGGTATTTTCCATCCATTATTGGTATTCTCCACTGCTGGTGGGAATGTAGACTGGTGCAACTATTATGGAAAACAGTGTGGAGACTGCACAAAAAACTAGGACTGGAAATTCCATTCAATCCAGCTATCCTCCTACTGGGAATTTTCCCAAAAGAACTGAAAACAACATACCATAGTGATATTTATGCACCTATGTAATAGCAGTGCAATTTGTGATAGCCAAATCTTGGAAACAGCCAAAGTGCCTGTCACCTGAAGAATGGATGAAAAAGATGTGTTTTTACACAATGGAATAGTACTCAGCTTTAAAGAATAATAACTTCAAAGTCTTTTTTTCATCATTTAATATTTTTATTGTTTAAATTTAACAATGGTTATATTACATATTTCCATCATCAGATTAGTTTAGATTAATAGATATGGGTATATAAGATTGATCAAACAATTAAACATTAACACTTTCAATAAACATTACTTTTTTTTCTTTCCCCTTTCTTTTTTTAAAAGTTGACACATTGCATGTTGTCCTCACAATAGTTCTACAGAGCACAGTGTGTGGGCATGACCCACCTCCCTATTGATGTTGCTAAGAAGCAAAAAGAAAAGAAAGGAGAATTCTTCTCTTTGGACTAAGAGGAAGCAGATGCATACACAGTCAAATGTTCTGCTATTGCAGTGGGCCACCATCGAAGTCTTCATATATAAGTGGATGCAACTTGAAGATTTACTCATAAGTGAAATAAACCAGAACCACATGTGTAAATAACATATAGTCTCCCTAGTGTAACAACTCAAAAGAAGAAATAAAAATGGAAAGGTATAACAGTTAAATGCAAAGGAGAACTAAAGGGTTAAACGATGAAGAAAGGGTAAGGAGAAAAGTTAGGAAAGATGGCAGGCGGAAAGCCATACATTTATGTACACAAAATGGTTTGGACAACGGTCCTAAAAATCTCCAACAGGTTTTTGAAACTAGCAGTTAACTGGTAAACTTCTCATGCTAACTAACTATATATGCTGATAAATGTGAACTAAGCAACTACACCGAGGATAGCAATGTGTAATACTAAAACCATGCTTGGAATACCTATCATTCTGGTCTTCTAAATGTGTACTTCTCCTAATGTCATATCAGTTATTGCCATACTCTCAAGTAAATGTTTAAAAGAAAAGAGGTAATTAAAGAGAATAAGAAACAAGAAAAAAATGCCATAGGATTGATCTGCTACAATTTTGTGTATTGTTAGATTTCTAAACTTCTGTATAAGAATGTGGATTTTTTTTTTTTTTTTTTTTTTTTTTTACATTCTACTGGGATTTATTAGAATATCAGTCTCCTTTCTAAAAGGCGCTAACTCACATTGCTTCACAGCAAGGTCTCTGAACAGGGCTGCTTGGAGCTCAGATGCGATGTGCTCTATGATGCTGGTGCCCCCTAATGGCGACACTGAAATTAAGGGGAAGAAGTTGCCTTCTGGCGTCTGCCTCCAAGCGTTGTAAGCTGAGCTTGAAGATGAAGACAAGTCTGAGAGGAAACGTGCTGGTTCCCTCCTGTTCATTCTGGCCAGCATCCCAATTCTTGTTGCTCTTGGTCCCTTAGGTTCACAGATGCCTTTGCTTGCTGTTGACCAGTCAAAGAAGGCCATTAATTTGAGTAAAAAGGCTTTATTCACAGGAAGATCCAAGGAGATGGGGCTGCCTGTTCATCTCAAGCCACCATCTGCCCCTGTCTAGGTGTGTCAGGAAGGGTCTCCCACACTAAAAAACAGTGACGGCAGAGAGCGGGAATATCACGGTGGTGGCACTGCTTCTTTCCATCTAGCCATTCTTAATTCATTCATTCTGTGTGTGTGTGTGTGTGTGTGTGTGTGTGTGTGTGTACAGGAGAGTGGGTCTCAAACTCCTGGGGCCAGCATCTGTATATTCTCTCATTTCTTTTTAATAGGGGAAAAAAGAGTGGGCCTTGGGTATGTGCTCAGCAAGAGAAAGTTTAGAAAAGCTGTTTACCTCTAAAAAGAAAAATAATCTGACTTCTAAAGTTCTATTTTACAGTACTGGTTGGCTATTTTTTTTAAAAAATTAAAGACAATATGAATTAGAATTAAAACAGAAAATATTTCAAGTGATACAGAACCTCACTTGTCAAAGTAATATGAATTTCATAGTAGTTATTGTAGTGCATAGTGTTGACATCCAACCAGTTATTCATATTACCCGATCTATGCCAGTAAAATTGGAAGAAAGAAAACAAAAGAAAGAAATGTATAAGAAATTAATAAGACTAAAGGAGAAACAAACAAAAAAGAGACAAAACAAATTAAAGCATTAACTGCTTCTTTCCATAAACCAGCAGAAATGCACAGTATGGTTGTCCAAACTGTCCTGCTTATTTATACACAGATAAATCTCTTTACTGCCTCTCCTGTCCTTCTCTTCTACTCAGTAACTCTTACTCAAAAGGAAAGAGTTGAGTTACTGAGCTGAGAAGGATTGGAGGAGTCGGGAAAAGAGATATATCTATGTTGGTTACATTGTATTTCTTTGTTTTGTTTTATGTATTTAGTACAGGGCCCACAGAGTCTTACGACAGATCAAATTCATAGTGATCCTTCTATTTTCAGCCTTCCAAGCACCAGGATTACTGGCGTGCGACACCATGCCCAATCTCCCTTTCATCTCAGTGCCCCCTGGGAGTGGGACCTGCATGGCATGCTGGAATCAAACCCTGGTTCCTGAAATGCTGGCTGCATTGTGACCACAAAACCAGATATCAGACCTAAGAGATCTTAAATATTCTAGAGAGGTATTCTAAGGAGGAACTAGCCAGAGCCAACAGCTGCCCCTACACTTGTACAGTTGGGGTGCCATTATATTCTACATTAATTCTTACTATGAACAAAGGGCACGTGAAACGTAACTCTCTATTGGGCATGTTTTTTTAAATAGCTATGTGATGGCAATGTGTGACACAGGTCACCTGATGTTGAATGCCAGCACCGAGGGTCTGGTTTCAAAACCTGCAGTGGGTTCATCAGTGTCCTCAGGGACTTCTCTCATATTTTGAAGTCCGCACCCCACTTTGTGAGGAGCACGCCATGCTGAGGCCCTTACCAAGGTTCTTCCAATCAAGTGGGGCAATTCTTTGGGTCTGAATTCAACAGTGACCCCAGTAGTTCTTTAGCACCACCTTTGGTAACTACATGTGACTTGCCTTTTTAAAACTTGTTGCTTTATTCTGCTGCTTTATTAAAGGGATCATAATTTTATAAGTGATTGGTCCATGAGTGAATATTTTAATATAAAGATATTTTAATATAAAGAATATTTTAATATAAGGAAGTTTCTTTTTCGGTTCTAAAGAAGTGAACTTACAAAAATCATTCAGAGATAATTCCCAGAAGTAGAGAGACCGCTGCCATTTTGACGTTTGATTTGGTAGTAGTTGAAAGTGCAGAGCTAGACTCTCAGTCCTCTCATTTATTGCCATGCCTAGCTATGTTTCAGTCAACTCTCCAGCCTAATCAAGCATTGCTGAGAGTTAGAGTCCTGTCCTCGTCACTACACTGACATTACAGATGGCACGTTAGAGACTCCAGCTCTGGGAGCTTGGTGTGAGATTGGATGAAGTTGACCATAGGTCTCATCATTTGCCTTGGGCTGTTTATTTGTATAATGACAGTGATGCATTTGTGCCAAAGGTGTGAATAACAGAGGAGCTCCCCATGGCTTTAGAGTAATCAGCTTTACCGAGGAAAAAACAGTTGAAAGAAACCAAGGGTCACAGTTGTTATTACAGTGTATGCCTTAATCACGAAGAATATTATCTGAATCAGGATTTAATGAATGTTATTGAGCTTAATTTCTCTTTGGGGAAGGAAAGTTTACATTTTTATCATAATTAAAGTTATCACAAATTGTTAGGAATGCAAAGTTTTTACTTTCTGAGTTAGCTTTTATTTACACTAGTAGATCTTATCCTTTCTCAGCCCCTTTTTCATTTTTCTGTGTGTGTGTGTGTGTGTGTGTGTGTGTGTGTGTGCGTGCTTGGGGACACACACACATGCCATTAGGCATGCTTGGGGGGGAACCAAGGCCTTCATGCATACTAAATGCATACTATACCACTCAGTTACACCTCCGGCCTGAGAACCATAATCCTTAGCTGACCAAGTCCGCTGTGGCACTCACTCAGTCCACAGACCAGTCAGCAGACAGCAACACTATCTCAAACCCTGTACATGTTCGTCTTTAAAAGGATTTGAAGAACCAGCCTAGAGCAACCCTAAGCAAAGCTTTCTTTCCTTCCTACTGTCTTCTGTCATTTTCTGTAGCTGAAGAGATTTTCTTTTCTTAAAACCTGCCAAGCAAAATTATTTCCTACTTTAGGCTTTGTAACTTTGCTTTCCTCTGTCATTTATATGTCATATAGTTCAATTTACATGTTATGTCTAAGATCTTCCCCCTTTCCTGCAGCATCTGGTTTATCTTTCGACTATATTCCTAGCCTTTGCTTTACAAAATCCCAAATGTGTTAAGCTGAGGTTGTAGATAAAGGGCTTGCTAGCATGCATAAGGTTCTGGGGAGGAGATTTTTCAACATGGAAAAGCGACAAGAGACTAAGCAAAGGAAAACAACAAATCTCTTTTTGGATGAGATTGGGTTTGGCTGGAAGGCTGGGAACCTTTCATGGTGAGTAATCTTGGTCAGATCTAAGCCTATAGCAAACACACACACAAGTAATTTGAAATTAATGGCTAAACAGCTGCTGGCAGATTGTTGCTCCTACTCCTGCCTTAGCCACTTTCCTATTACCAGAACAAAACAGCAGATACCTGTAACATAAAGGGGCAAGATTTATTCTAGCTTCATTGGGTTCATCTATGGTCAGTGGGCTCTAAGGTAGAAGTAGCATGGAAAGATGTTCACCACATGGGGACAAGGGAGCAGAGAGAGAAGAGAGTCAGTGAGGACAAATCGACCCTCCAGGGTCACACTCCCCAGGAGCCTGCTCCCAGCCAGGTCCCACCTCTTAGAGCCCTCAGCCATGAACACCTCAATGGCAGAATCCAGTAATGAGCACAGTGTCCCATGACACAAGCACTCTGCAGATGCATAAGACTCTGGTAGGACACTTTCAACAGAAATCATAACAGAGAGAGGAGAGAATAGGCCAAATGGGGCTCACTATGGAAAAGTCAAGATACAAAAACTCAGAAATGGCTCTCCAGTTGGCTGAGCTCTGGGTCCCTCTCTGTGGACGAGTGATGAAGTTTTCAGCATTTTGCATCATGTCTTCAGAAGTAGTACAAGGGTCTCTACATGCTTGTCAAGAGACACAACCCTATTCCTTCGAGATTTTTTAATTTTCCCCAACCCCAGCCACTATTTTTAAGGTATAATATTGATGGAAGTTCAGAAAAATTTTGATTTTCCCCGAGCTGATCAAAATTTCTGAATTTACATTCTGTGTGTGTGTGTGTGTGTGTAGTACTGGGGATTGAACTCAGGACCTTGCACTTGCCAGGCAAGCACTTACTCTACTGAGCTATCTCTCCAGCCCTGAATTTAGATTCTTATATCCTAACACACAGAACCAATGTGGAGGTCTGTCCTTACTGTAGGAGCCAGAAGACACTAGACACATGGGCTGGGTACTGAAAGTCAGCAGGCTATGGAGGCCTTTTTTTTTTTTTCCTTCCTCTGGTGTTTTCTCCTCTAGCTGAACATGCAGGAAAGTGCAAGCTTGCTGTCTGCCCCAGGAGCACACCATGCCTGCTGCAGGCACACTGCACGGACCTGACCTCCTCCAGGGATTCAGCTCCTACTCCTGCCTGGGTCCTTTCACACAGGATCCAGGCTTCCTCAGGAGCCTGATCACTGAGTTTGTTCTTTAAGAACAGGAAGGGGAACCTGGAAAGTTAAGAAGTAGGTTTTTATAAAATAGTATTTTTCAGTATTTGATAAGGGAAACGGTAGCCCACAAGAAATTGTGAGACTATTTCCCTCATCCCCAGAGAAGCTTACATGTTGCTGAGGATTTTTTAATTTCATGCCATTTCGCTACACCAAATATTAAATTTCCCCCTTGAAGTGAGAGTAATAAATCATTGAGGAGAGAACTGGCAGCTCTTATTAAGGAAAAAACCACCTGAGGTAAACGTTAGCAGTGGACACCGCCTTTCCTCTACTTATACCCTGTGTGTAGTGATATAACAACAATTTTCAGAAATCCTATTTAGCAAAGAAGAGAACTTCATAAAATCTGCCCACCTATTAACTGCATCATACATGTTAAATTACGTGTGCATATGTGGTTTTAAAATATGCTGGAAACAAGCCACTTGGTGTAACTCCAGAAACATAGGATGCTAGTGCAGGTCTCAGCAGGCTTGTTCGCAGTGTGGCTCTGTAGGAGGCTTGTAGTCATTGGGAGTGTGCACTTGAGGGGTGTGGAAACCCACTTTCTGGGTCCTCTGTCTCTCATTTCCCAGCATGAGAGGAAGAGCACTGTCACCCGGCACACCTGCCACGAGCTGCTGCCCACTGAAGTGAAAGGCTTCCCGACTAAGGGCTGAAGTCTCCAAGACTGAGAGAAATCTTTCATTGTTTCACATTGATTACCTTAGATAATTTGCTATAGGAACAGAAAAGTGGCTAACACTGGAGTGAATGTTCTTTTTTGAAAAGAAAGACGCATGTCTATTTTAAGGGAGTATTTGCATTAAAGATAGGAAAGACTTTCTGCTTAGTGTCATGTTAATGGCATAGGAGGGGTTGATTCAACTGGCATTGTGGGGTTAGACATAAGATACTCACATGAATGAAGGGGAATTGTTCCAAAAATCTAAAGCAAGCAGGCTCATTTTCTTGGTCCATACTCACCTTATAAGCACTGAGCACTGGTAGGGTGGAGCTGCAGTTGAATTTCTGGGCTGCCAGGAGGACTCCAGATCAAGGGCTCCCAGGTGGCCCTGCAGACCTTGGCTTCCTTCAAGGAGCACCATGGGTGGCAGCTGTGTGGTTACAGAGGCGCCTTTAGGCCCATACTCCTGGTTTCTCTAAAACGCTGAGTGAAGTCTCATGATGGCAGCCACCATGAAGATGTTTGCTGCAGATGGTCAGGTCTAATGAAAGGTAAACAAAACAACTTTGTGTGCATCAGGAGAACCACAACAGAGCTGAAGGGAGGAGGAGAGGTGGAGAAGAAACAGCTCCAGAGTGTAGGTGATGCTTGTGAGGATATCGTGCTCTTAGAGGAAGACTGCTTAGTGATACTTTATCAAACCAGTGATGTTTTCATTAGCCAGTCTTATATTAGAAGAAGCAAAGAAAAGTTTGCAGGAAGAAGAAACCAGCAACTTATATTTCACAGTAGAACCCATTCAGTAGTGTTAGCAGATTTGAAAGTGCAGTTACAAGCAGATTTGGCAGCAACAGAAATCTTGAAGCTGATGAAAGTTAAACACTTCATAATGCCTTTTAAAATTTGTGTAATAAAGTGGCATATTGTTTATAATGGTAAATTCCCTCCCACAAAAGACAGGGACAGGAAAATTTTATTTTAAAAAATATTTTCATTCATTGCTAAGAGTGGTAGTGCACACCTTTAATCCTGGCCCTCTAGAGGCTGGGGCAGGAGGATCATTGTGTGTTTGATCATCAGCCTGGGCTACAAAGTGAGAGCGAGACCAGCCTGGGCTGCATATTGTGACCGTGTCTCAAGACAGAAAAACAAGCAAACAAACAAACAAACAAACAAATCAATAAATTTTGATGGAAACTTGCTTTTTTCACATCTTCGTTTATTTATTTGATATATTTTTAAAAGACAGCAGTGTTCATCTCTATGTTTTGTATTCAGATGATGTGAAATCTAGGGACTTTATGTCATATTATCAAAATCACTTAAGCAAGATAAAACCACCCTTAGCGAAGGGAATCTGGCTGGGCTTCACTGCAGGTGAAGCTCCCCAGGCTGGGTCACTTTTCCTGCAGGAACCGGTCCAGGGCAGGCAGGCCAATGATATGGCAGATGAGAAAATACGGAAAGAACGACCAGGACTGCAAGGAACCTTCCTTGCTGCACCACTCAGGGGCCGAGTACTGAGGTCGACCAGCAGGCCTGATGTCAGCTGAGCAAAGCAGTGTTTTTCAAAGTCAGATATCTTACAGCTCCTCAGAAGACAGAGTGAATAAAGCAGTCAAACTGGAAAATGGGAGATTTTTATTAGAGGAGGAAACTTTTGGGAGGAAAAAGGCTTGGTTTTAACTTCATCATGCCACATCATATTCTGGAGGCACTTCACAAGTAAGATGACTTCTCATCCATCTTTGATGTGTTTCTAAGGGCACGCTAGGGTGGTATCTGAAACCACACCTTGTCGCTGAATTCCTTTTTTTTTTTTTTTTTTTCTTTTTGAGACAGGGTCTTGCTATGCAGTTGAGGCTGGCCTTGAGCTCACTTTTGTAGCCCAGGCTGGTTTTGAACTTGCACCAATCCTCCTGCCTCAGCCTCCCAAGTGCTGGAATTACAGGTGTGAGCCACCACGCCTGGCTAGTCACTGAATTCTTTTACTAATTTAAAAAACAAGCCTTTCACACTGCCTCTGACTATTCTGCGGGAGGCCTCTGAGATGGGCGAATGATTTGCATGTACCCGTTGTTCCAGGTCCTGCTTGGGCAAGCAGGAGCGGCTGAACCCATAGGTTTGAAGTGAAACTGCCTGGTTTCAGCTCTTCCACCTATGAGAGGGGCAGGTGATGCCCGGTTTACTTGAAAAAAGGAAGGTTGTGGTAGCAGTAGTGACATTTTAATGTAATTATTTCTCAGAGTTCATTGTGATAATACAAGTAAACTGTGCCTGGAACATAACAGATGACTGCATAATGATTAGAAAATTTTTCCACTAGAATTTATGGTAGGCAGCTTGGGTCAATGAAACTCTCTATGTCTTACTTAGATGTTCAATTGGAGACTAGAAATATATATTATTTTTGTGTGTTCTGTAAGCTACTGACAAATTCAATAGTCATAAAATAGCTGAATCAGCATTGAACAGAAACAAACCAGAGAGGAACGATTCTGGACACTGGCTGAAAATAAAACCACCAGGGGGAGCTTTACACAGCGTCGTTCCTAGATATATTTCCATAACGGTTGCACTAGTTTATATTCCCAACTAGAACTGACCCAAGAGTGGGAGCAGCGCAAGGCAAACAACCAGCAGAACGAATAGGCAGCCTGCAGAAGGGGGAAGTGTGTCGCTGATGTCTTAGACAGACTACTCATGTCTAGAATATAAACGGCGGTGAAAAAATTAGACTGTCCCAAATAAAAGACCCAATCAGAAAACTAGCAGCTAAGATGAACAGACACTTCTCAGAAAAAGCACAAATGGCCAATAAATACATGAAAACTGCTCATCATTGTTGGCTACCAGAGAAACTTAAATAAAACAAAGCAGATTCTGTATTACTTCAAAAAGAATAACAACCACTAAGAAGTCAAAAAATAGCAAATGCTGGGGAGACTGTGAGACATATTTCACATTGCAGTGAATTCCCATGTTTATAGCAGCACAGATCATGATAGCTACACCTTGGGAACGGCCTCTCTGTCCATCGCCAGATGGATGGAGAAAGAAGCTGTAGCATTTACACACAGTAGCGTACTACCCTGCCACAAAGAAGGGTAAACTGGAGTCATGTGCAGGGAAGTGGATGCACCTGGAGACCATAATGTCAAGTGAAATACATCAGAAACATGCATTCAAATACCTCATACTTTTCTTAAATGAGAGATTCATTACATAAAGTTCAAAATAAAAGCTAGGAGGAAATATGGAAATAGATCTTTTGCAAATGGGAGGTAGATCAAGAGACAGAAGAAATAGGCAGAAGAAGATTAAGGGGCTGAAAAAAAACCTGATATGTGTTATGTATAGGCACTATTTTTCCACAGGAAATAGGAATGTGACTGTTATATATTAAAACAGGAATTAATATCAAATTATAATTGAACAGCAACGAAAGAATGGAAGCTGGAGCCAGGGGAGTGGTGCTTGTTGTAATCCCAGCACCCTGGGAAGGTAAAAAGGGAGGATTACATATTCCTATGTAATAATACTACATATTCAAGGGCAATTTGGAGAGCACTTGTTCCCCAAAGAATATTTCAAAATGAACCAAGTTTGAGAACTCTGAGTTCACTAGCCACTGTGGGAGGTGGGGCGGGGGGGGGGGAGAGAAACAGTGTGACTTGTTCCTTATCATTCTGAAATGTAACAAAGGCTGTTATCTTCCTCAAAGTACAGAAATTTCAACAACGAATGCCCTTTTGCATTCTGTCATGGGAGTACTCACTTTACACAAAATTGTGTTCTTTAGGATTAGTTAATATAAGCCGGCCTTTCCAACTGCCCACATTCATGGTTTATTTTCAAATTCAAATTCCTTACCTCCTCAAAGTACTGGCAAAGAGTTTGGCTAACCAATATGCCAGATATAATAAAATGCCAAATAAAATTTTTCTGCAAAGTCTCTAAACTTTTACTACCAACACAGTGAAATGAAATGAAATACTTGAAAAGCAAATCAAATTCATTAGCAATTTATAATGCAGCTATCATCCTGTTAGATTAAGACATAAAAATAATATTCCTGTCTTAAAAGCTATTTGTGAATCTGCCTGTATGTGACCAGTTTTACGCAATTTACAGAATTTCATGTGTTCATCTATTGCCAGTTTTATTATAAACTCCAGTCAAGAATCAGTGGCAGGCAATGGGCTATAAAAACTAGTAAGTTCAAACTCCAAAGCTGGAGGTAGCACTACGTTTTGTCAATGCACCGCACATTTTTTCCTTTCCTTCCCTTATTGGTCATATCATACATTAGCAATTAAGTTGACTCTTAAATAGATTTCAAATATATAAGACTCCAATGTTGTAATTTAGGTCAGTAAAGGGTGAGGGCAGGGCCAGGTACACTGTGTAATTTTTAAAAGTGAGATCTAGCCTTCTTAACATATGATTACATTTCTGAAGACTTTAGTTTAATAAACAAAGATGAGCTGGCCTCTGAGAGCACCTTTGCTGTGATCATCGGTAGTGCTACATTTAGGTTGCCTTAGAAGGCAGAAATAAGACAAAGCAGGGGTCTCGAGAGCAGGTACCACTTAATGAAATGAGGACAGGTGATCTGTGTGGCTCAGAGGAGAGGCCAGAGCTCATCACCTTGCAAAGGTCACCTAGGAGGCAGCTGCATGGAGTGTACACCACATTGCAACCCCAAGCTGGGTCAGAAAAGGACAGTTTTTGCATTCTCTTCAGGAAAACAATTAAACTTTAATTATCAGTAGGCCAAGTGTTATGAGCAATAGTGATATAAGAAACGACAGCCTTCATTACTATGAATTTAAATACTGCTATTTCTGGAGATCTTTTCAAGCACACATTTTGGATCTGGTTTTATTTCTCAATAGAATGTGTTTCAGAAAATCTTTTGCATTGTAGCTCTCCTCTGTTCATGATATTTCTGGCTGAACTGGCAGAGATCAAAAGAACCAGAATTAATACAAATGGAACACAATTAATACAAGCGAGAAGTATGTATCATAATGTTGAATGCGGGGAAAAGTTGTCAACTGTGATTTTAAGAATTTCAGTGGGATTCATTTTTCTCCTAAGTACTAAAGTAAAGCTTTACAGGATACCCATTTTCTCTTTATTGCAAACTCAATTTCTCAAGTTCCAGTGTGAAAAATCCAATCTCTATAATATTTCCCTCCCAGTAATATACAGGGAAATGTTAACCATACTTATTTAGATTTATGCAATGCTATTCTTTGGCATAGTACATTTTCATATTATCCTACAAAGCAGCTCTGCACTGGAGGAAAAGGCATTATAAAACAGGAGACTTTGGTTCTATTCTTGTTCTGCTTTTAATTAGTCTGACCTTGGGAAAAACATCAAAGCTTTATCTGCAGTCTCTTTATCTATAGAGCAAAACGTTTGGATAGTTTATATATAAAAGGTTATAGAAAACATTTTTCCAGCTTTTAAAAATAGAGCTCTCTTTTGGAGAGTGTTACAGTGATGTCAAAAACTTTCAGCAGGGGACAGCAAGATAGTTTAGTGGACTAAAGTGCCTGCTTATGTAAGGTTAGGCAAACACAGAGACCATGGTTGGATCCCCCACACTACATACTGCACCAGCCCCACCTCCAGAGAGGGCTGAGCCAGCTACAAAAAAAAAACAAAACAAAAAAAAAAGAACCAAAAAACCAAAAAACCCTACTGCTTCCTTATTATTAGGGCCTGCCAGATAGCTCAGCATACTAAACATGCCTGCTTAGGCAGATGCAGTGACCAGTATGCCATGCCAGCTCCACGCCAGGAGTGCACTGAGACAGTGATTAAGACTGTGTGTGGTGATGAGGGCTTGTGAGGCTGAAAACAGGAGGATCACTACGAGTCCAATCTGTGTAGTGAGGCCCTGTAGACCCTGTACTAAATATATTGAAATCAAATCAAAACAAAACAAAACAAACAAAAAAACCTTCAGCGATATACTAGGGCACATGCATTGGGCAGAGCTAGAGTAGCAGCCATAGCTTCCCCATCACACCCCGAGACCATGTAACTGGGCTAAATTGCTCAGGATTAAGAATATGAAAATCAGATCCTGTTCTAGCTTATTATCACTTTCTTTTATTCTTAGACTAAAGAAATCTACAGTCTCACTGCCATATGGGATTTTTAAGTAGCAATGAAATATTTTAAGTACATAGTAATCTAAGGAGTTCTTCATTCCATTGAGAAAATCAAGGAACAATGACTCCTGACATAAGCCATCACCGCCCCCACTCCCAGTGTCTCCCATGAGACTCTGCCACCAGAGTGCTAGGGATGTCACTATACCAGAGGAATAGGTCCTGATCATTTCTAATCCTCCGAGCACAGAGACAAAGAAACTTGCCTAATTAAATTAATTGCATCTAATAATAATTAGACAAATTTCTCAGAATTTTATTGTTTGTTCATTTGTACTTAGACTAACCCTAGCTTTATGGATTTCTTAAATAAGAGTACTTGAAGTTTCAAAGCTAAGCAATTGAAGAAGAGCTGATTGAATTGCAGTGCGGCTCTTCCCTCACTGAGGAGCCACCGTGGGCAGGATCAGGTCTGATTATTCTCTTAATCCAATCATTCCTGTTTTCCTATAGAACAGGTTGGTGAAATACTGGCTTCCGTTGGGCCATGTTCACTAAGACTTGGAGTGACGACATTGGAAACAAAAAGTCAGTGGCCCAGCTCCTTGAGGGCCACTTATGCTCACTGGTTTTTGTCTCCATGACAAAGTCCAACAGGGAAGCCTTTCTGTCTTCAGGATGTCCCTCCTTTCTCCAGCATCACTGTAGCAGTTTGCTAGAGGACAGCAGTAACTGGCCCCAGGGCTTCTAGCTGCTTAACATCAGTAGGGCGTGCTGAGCTGGAGAGGGGGGCTGGAATGTAGTTCAGAGGTGCAGCACCCTCCTAGCAGCACAAGGTCCTGAGCTGGATTCCAAGTTCTCCTCCATGAAAAAGAGCAATTAGAATGCCCCTGTGGTTATTTTTTTGGTGTGCTTCTACATGGAACAAAGAAAAGCTGTCTTTAGCATCTCCGAATTTCTATCCAAAGTCAGTATCATCAAGAACCAAATTGAACAGCTAATGACTCCGAAAAGTACCACTACTATTAAATCTCGTAAGAAAGTGCATGTAACGATTGCAGATTAGGAAGGCTGATGGGGACTTGAACTGCACTTCATTTCTAATTGAGTCTAATTAGATGTTAATGTAGTCACACCTTGTCAGTTGATTATAGAAACTCATTCTTAAAAGCATGATATCTCTGTCATTCAGTGGTCATCCTAATTTGTTCTGCTCACTTTGTATAATAATATAGCCTAAGGTAGAAATCTAGTGCTCCAGCAGGTCAGTGAATATTATTTTCCCACTCGCTACACATTTGTAGATCATAAACATAATTCATTAGTCTCTCAAAGACAAGGAAGTATTTTTGTACCCGCATTGCTGAAAGCAATAAAAATGGTATAATCATTCTTGAAGAATATGTACTATTTACAATCATATTAAAGTCTTCACTGATACATGCACATCTAACCGATGCTGATAGGAAGTTGAAAGGAGCTCTTAAACCACTTACAGCTCCGCATCAACAACTTCTTTAATTGTGATAAACTCTGTTCTCTCACTTGAAAAGGTGACATTTCATGGCAAATAAGTCTGGCAAATCTCCTGGAAAGAGAAAAGATTTCCTGTTTTGTAAGTCATTTCTTATAATGGTCAGAAAGTTGTAGACAAAAGGCTGCCTGGTAGTGCAGGTATTTTAAGCTTTGTTAATAACATCAGGAAGTCAGTACTCCTGTTTCAGAAGTCAACTAAGGATTCCAATTCTACTCCATGGTAACATCTCTTTGTCCTGGAAAAACTGCAATGAGAGCTTATGCTGTCTGATTTACAGGTCACTGGAGTCCCTGCAACACCAGGGACTTCCTTATCCCTTTCAGGACTCTCCATCAGTGCTCGCTGTGCTGCATCACCCATTTCCTCTCCCTTCTTCTGAATCTCTTCCTGCTGTTTATTTTGATAAGATACTATGGGACATAAGAGAACCTGTGCTGTACCATCATACAGCTCAATGACATCCCAAATTTTCTGTTCAAGGAGATTTTTTTGGTCCACAGAGAAATGGGATTGAAGGTATATAGTGTGCCTAAGGAGAGTCACCTAGATAGAAAACATTCTCTCGGGCTTTCACAGAGGGCAAACTAGTCAAGCAATGACCGCAACTCATCCATAAGGATGACACTGACAAAAGTTTTACAAAACACTGTACACGGCTTTAGGGTAAATTGTAAGGGGTTTTACTGACTATGGTAGATGTGAAAGTTACATGTTTTGTGATACAGGTCTTACTTTAACATGGCCTTAACCACCCAGCAGAAAAGTTTAACCACAAGGCATAAAAAGTAAAGCTAGGTTAGTATGTTGGGCTGTAAAAGGCTTAAATCAACAATTCCAACATTGCCAGTAAGCCAATAACCCACTGTCATTATGGAATATCGGACTACATATAAAACTACTTTTTCTTAGTTCAATGAGAAAAAAACTTTTTATATCAATGTTGATTAGAATATATTCTATCTGCATCCTGTGCTCTGAATAACTACTATGAGGACAAAAAAATGCATTGTATCAATTATTGGGAATGTACTTTTAATGTGTTTTGAAATTGTCACATAGTTACTTTTTTATTAAAAGGAATAAAAGAAGATACTATGAAATATTGATAATAGAAAGGTCCCAATACAGCACAATCATCTCAGGTGTTTCAATAGATATGATTAAATGAAACTCACAAAGGGTTAAAAGGCAACATCTAAAACTGGGAAAGGGACCACTTTTCAAAGTGCTATGCCTTGTTTAGATTTAGGTCATTGTGTAAATGATAGTCCTGGTAGAGAAATGCATGGTCATGCCAGCTCACTTGAGGCCTGAGAGTACAGAGCTGTACAAAGGAGGATGGTGTGTGTGGGGGAGGGAGGGCGGCACTGACAGCAGCAGGGAAAAGCAAGTACCTTGTGCTCCTTCCCTTGGACATTCAGTAACATATAAATAGATCTCTCTACTTTGTTCAACATTCTACCTACAAACTTCAAATTGAATGGAACCCCTCATTGACTTGTTGAAAGCCAGATTATTTAATGAACAAAAATGCATGAATGTGCATACACACACACACACACACACACACACACACACACACACACACACACACATCAAAAGTGAACCAGGAGAGAAGTATCAACTCTGTCTTTATTGAAAGATCTGTAGGGAGCTATGGGAACATAGACACACAGCTGGATGATATTGGGCTCCTACTGGGATTCAGTGTGCTGAGTTCTTTGAGCCCCTACCTATGCTCCTTAGGGCACAGTGAATCCTGCTCAATGCACTCTCTCTACCCCCTACCAAAGGCAAGCGTCATTGTCATGATGAGTTTTAAAAATGGGTGAGAATGCGTAACTTGTTATTGTTTTTGAAACTATTGTTTTAAATAGCTTTTCTTGGTTTATTCATATGTTTATTTACTTCCTTTAAGCCATAGGTGAAAGAAAAAGAAATAGCCTTTAATGTCAATGTTTAGAGGACTAAGTTAAGTTATACCCACAGGTCACCTAATTAAGTTGGAGGGAAAATAAAGACAAAACTTAGTCTCTGGCTATACCATTTTGACTCCCTTCTTTCCCCTGAGAAACAAACGTTACTTGTGCAATTGTTTCCTTATTCAGTCCATTTGTAAAGAAACAAACTAAACTTATAGGTAAAATCACAGATTTGAGTATCTCTCACTCTGGGCTGTAAGATGAACATGCAAAATGTAACAGAAGAATGCATAAAATACTACAGGATAAAAACTAACTTATGCCACAGAGAGAGAGAGAGGGAGGATCTTCAAGGGAACATATAAAGAAGTAGGAAGCATTGAAATAAATTTTGAAATGTTAAATAGAGTACTTCTTTCTGTGTAACACCAGCAGGTCCTTTACTATTGGAATCAAAAAAGCTTTTAAGGGGCCCCGCGGGATGGCTCAGTGGTCTAAAGTGCCTGCTTGGGAAAGCTTGGGCGGCTTCAGAGACCGCGGTTTGATCTCCGGCACCACATGCTGCGCTGGCCCTGCCCTCAGGGAAGGCTGAATCGGCCATAAAAATGAGTGAATAAACAAACAAAGGTTCTGAAACAAGAAAATAAATACATAAATAAAATAAAAAATTCTTAAAAAAAAAAAAAAAAAAAAAAAAGCTTTTAAAACATTTAAATAAGGCTGGAGGTCAGCTGTAGAGGTCTTGCCCTGGGTTCAATTTCCTCAACACTGTCAACCAATAAATTAAAACTAAATAGAAATTAAACTCAAAGGTGAACTTAGATGAGTAAATATTGTCATTATCTTTCACAGTAGGACAGATTCCTCTGAAAGCAGATTCAACACTCCCTACTTAAGCCGTACGACACCTCAGGCTATGCTGCTAAATGGCGATGGAAACTGTCCTACTGGTAAGAAATAGCAACACAGTCTAAATGCTTGTCTAGTCACACTATATGAACCAATAATGTGAAGAGCCAGGAAGATGCATGCTTTGAAGCGGCTTCAGAGAAGAAAGTGAAAGAGACAGGAGAAGGTGCACGAGAAAGGAAGACAGAAAGGCAGAGAGGGAGGATTGCAGAGCGAACTCAAAAGTGTGGCCTTCTTACTCTTCTGATATTATTTTAATACATGCCTCCTTTCCAGGTTCTTATACAGGGTAACATGTATTGATTTAAGATGGATTAATTGGCTTCAAGAATTTGAATATTCATGTAACGTGAGCTATTCATACTACAATTACATTAATAATACATTTATTAACATGTGCTAAAGCCCATGATCAATTGAACTGATCATAGAGCCTAGGAGACTCTCTAGAAGAATCTGTGAGCCCCAACACAGGCAGCGCTGTCCCTTGTGCACTGGTGACTTCAGTAAGTTCTGAACTGGCCCTGCCCAGCATCCTGGAGGAACTTCTCAAGTTGCAGAGTGTCGGCCTGTGTTATCCACTCACCTGCAGCTCTGCAGTGCTGACCTCAGTCAGGTCATATCTGTGCAGAGCTAACAAATCTGCTAGAAAGAAATAATTTCATTCTAACTAAGGTACACCTAGAGGGTAAGAAAAGGCTCTGGGGAAAGACATTTCGAGGACTTGACTCAAAACGGGAACTGGGGAGAAAAGTGGGGTGGAGAAGAGAATGAAGGAAGCAGAGCCCAGCTCTTGGGTCTCCCCACTGGGGCAGCACTGTCTGTGTTCTCCATTTCCTGTCTCTTCCCACCTCTGGCTTCTAGCAGCCTCTCTCTGTTCAAGAAGCACAGAGCAGCTCAGCTCTGAGGGCAAAACAATTTTTCATGCCTTTCTGCTCTTGAAGGGACAGTAATTCTCAGCTAGGTATATGCATTTATAAGAAAGGCATTTGCCGGCGTGATGGCGCACACCTGTAATCCGAGCACTCGGGAGGCTGAGGCAGGAGGATTGGTGTGAGTTGGAGACCAGCCTGGGTTACAAAAGTGAGCTCAAGGCCAGCCTGAACTGCATAGCGAGACCCTGTCTTAAAAAGACCAAAAAAAAAAAAAAAACCAAACAAACAAACAAAAAAAACCAAAGGCATTATATGAAGCCTGCAGAGAGCTGCTGAGCTTTGGGCTTTGGATAAATGCACTAGATTTTCAAAACTTTCATCTGTGATTATTGACATCTTTTTCTGGCTAATAACTATTTGCCATTTACTATTCTTAATAAAAGTCAATCTGGCACCAAATTTCACTTCTACATCAACAATTTCATGAAAAACAAACAAACAAACAAACAAAAACTAACAGATAATTTAAAAGACTCTTGGGGCCAGGGAGATAGCTCTGTAGCACAAGTGTCTGCCTGGTAAGTACAAAGCCATGAGTTCAAAAACCCGGTCTCACCAAAAAAAAAAAAAAAAGACTCTTGATGTGGTCTTATACCTCAGGAATGTTAGGGCTGGGATTATTCAAGGCAGAGACAAATTTACCTTAGCTAAAATAGAGGCTAAGCATTTTAAATTTTCCAAGAAAGATTTTTATATTGAATGTGCTCATAATGTAATAAAATTTACTTATTTGAAGGTCAATGTTGATAAACATAAATAAAAAGAAAAAATAATTACTGCATAGCTTACCTCTTGGTCCATTGTTTGTTTTTGCTTTAACATTTATAGAGCATTGTATTTTTCTTTCTTTCTTTTTTCTTTCTTCCTTTCTTTCTTCTTCTTCTTCTTCTTCTTCTTCTTCTTCTTCTTCTTCTTCTTTCTTTCTTTCTTTCTTTCTTTCTTTTTGTCTTTTTTGAGACAGGGTCTCGTTATGCAGTTCAGGCTGACCTTGAGCTCACTTTTGTAGCCCAGGTTGGTCTCCAACTTGCACCAATCCGCCTGTCTCAGCCTCCCAAGTGCTGGGATTACAGGTGTGCACCACCACACAGGGCTCTTTTTCTTTCTTTCTTTCTTTCTTTCAACTTTTTTAAAATTAATTTTATTTATTTTTTTTTCTTGTTTCAGAACCTTTGTTTATTCACTCATTTTTACGGCCGGCTCAGCCTGCCCAGAGGGCAGGGCTGGCGCAGGATGTGGTGCCAGGGATCAAACCACGGTCCCTGAAGCCGCCCAAGCTTTCCCAAGCAGGCGCTTTATACCACTGAGCCATCCAGCCGGGCCCCTCTTTCTTTCTTTCTTTCTTTCTTTCTTTCTTTCTTTCTTTCTTTCTTTCTTTCTTTCTTTCTTTCTTTCTTTCTTCCTTCCTTCCTTCCTTCCTTCCTTCCTTCCTTCCTTTCTTTCTTTCTTTCTTTTTTATTCAGCACAGATGCTAAAGTGTCTCACTACACATATTGGACTTATAGTGACCCACTGGTTTTTTTTCAGTCTCCCAAGTGCTGGGATTATAGGAGCATGCCACCACACCCAGTCTCAGTTGCTGTCAGTGCAGCCTGGAGACAGGGCTGGCACTGTATGCCAGAGATCATACCCTAGTCACTATGTCTTCCTAGGCAGGCACTTTAGTCTGCTGAGTTCTGTGGCTGGCACCATTGTATTTTTCAAGTGTTTGTATTGTTCTTTCAAACTTGCAATCTTTTGTTTTAAAGTTTTGCATCCATGTGAAGATTGCATACATTATTTATCTTTTCTTCGGTAAGTCTGGAGATAGAGCCCAGGGCTTTTCACCTAGCAAAACAAGCGCTCTGTCACGGAGCTACAGACCCACCCTAAAGTGTGTGCATATTAATGGAGATTATTCCATATTTAAGATACTTCCTATCAAAGGACATGAAATTAGTTTAAACTTGGTGTTACATTTAACAGATAAAAAATGCAATAACTATTGGATTTCCTGGTTTTCACAGGGACAGCTTATTGCCACTAAAACCTTATTCTTCACCCTCACCCTGTTTTTCTTGGTGGATGTGGCTGCATGATCAGAGGAACTTTTTCAAACTTCTTTGTCTTAGAGTTTGCTTTTGTGATTAAGATCTTGGCACTGTGGCAGAGGTGACATTCACACATACACACTTGTCACCTCCACCCCTCTCACTGGCCCACTGAACATTGTCTTCCTGGGACCATAGTCTGGTGTCTTTTGTGTAAACAGCAGTGGTGTGGTCTCAGACATGGAACAGTGGCTTCCTACTGTGTTACCCATGGGCCTCCCAGAGACCTACACAGGACAGAGAAACCAAATGATCCCACTTCTCTTTAAATTACTTGACTATTAGCCCTTCATTTCAATGTGTTATAACAAGTCTCTGAGTCCTTCCAACTCTTCAACTCCTATAACCAGGTGGTAAGCTTAAGTCACGCTTGCTTGACCTTCGTTTTTGGTTTGAGTTTTGGTGGGGCTAGGGATTAAATCTAGGATTTTTTAGTATTAAATCTGTGCTCTAAAATTGAGCTGCACAACCAGACTTCTAGTTGATCTTTGCATCCAAGATTTAGGAAAAAGCTCAGCAAAAGTACCTGTCTTCCAAAAATATGTGTGTGTGTGTGTGTGTGCATACGTGTAAAGGATATATGCAAAAAAATAATTGAAAAAATGTTGCTTAAGGCAACACAGTCAATTACTTCAGAACTAACCAGAAATTTTTGTTTTCACTTAGTTTTAATAAATTGTTAACTGAAATCTCAATTTGTTATCCTGAGAGAAAGGGAACCATAATCTTAGGCTTAGGCATTTTACTTTGTTCTCCTATATCTCAGTATAAAATTTTATTTAGAATGTTCTGTTATTATCCGGGTGTGGTGGCACATGCCTATTATTCTAGCACTTGGGAGGCTGAGGCAAGAGGATCAATGTTAGTTCAAGACCAGCCTGGGCTACAAAAGTGAGTTCAAGGCCAGTCTGAACTGCATAGCGAGACCTTGTCTCAAAAAGACAAAAAAAAAAAAAAAATTGTGTTATTATTAAATAGTATTTATCAGATACTATCAAGTGTACTGCACTTGTCTTCTTTATATTTTAATAGTAGTATAACATTTTGGCTTCTCAAATGTATTACAATTTCAGAGTAAAGAAAACAAGCTACCCCAATTATGTTTTGCCGTTTGTCTGACACTTTCATTATCCTTGATGTAAATTCTTATCACATGTTGTCTTGCTGTAAAAGCTGTTTATGTCAAATTAACTTAGGGTAGAAAAGTAAAAGGAAAACAAACAAACAAAAAATCCTCAACTACTTCTACTACCTAGAGAATGAGCAGAGAAATCTAATTTAATTACCTTTCAAATTAATCAGATTCTGAGCTTGCTGTTTCTGAAGTAATCTAATGTAAAATGTAAGTGCTGCATCTATCTATGTCCACTTAGGAACGTGCTCAATTCATGGAAAATCAATTCTAGCACAAAGCCTTATGGTTCCTTATAATGTCCCATTAGTATTTCTTTAATTTTTATAAATTTAGTGACTTAATCGTTTGGATGCTATCAGAAAGAAAATCTTCAGCTTGATAAAGTTATTATTATCTAGGAGGTGGGAATGATGGCCAGTGCCTGTATTCCAAGCACTCCAATGACTGAGGTAGGAGGATCACTATGAGTTCAAAGGCAGCCTTGGCTACCTGGTGAACTCAAAACAACAAAAGACTTATTATCCAGGAAAGGTAAGACAAGAGCTCTCGTCACAATTCCTCACCCTACTAAAAATCCACAGTTCTTCTTCAGTGTTTATCAAAACAAACCAAAAACAAATATTTTTTAAATTCAAATTGACTTTAAATACTTTTAAGTTCTGTATAAAAATGTGTAACTGTTTTTATTACATTCTGTAGGAATCTATTAGACAATTAATCAGTCTAATCAGTGTTGATGGAAAACACTGATTCCATGTTAAGGCTAAGTCGTGTGATATTTAGAAAGACAGTGATGTTAAGTTCAAGTACCTATGTTATAGAGTAATAGTATCGCTAAGCTTCTCTTCCAGGGGGTTAAGAGCATAAGTTTGCAGACCAAAAATTTGGAGAAAAAGAAGGATTATAATGATAGCCAATATTTTGGCCCTAGCCTTTCAAGGTCAGTGAGGACTCAGGACATAAGAGAACCTGTGCTGTAACAACCTATAACTCAGTGGTTTTCCCAAATTTTCTTTTCAAGGTGTTTATAGGGCCACAGAAGAAAGGGACTAATGGTGCCTAAGGAGAGTCACCTAGAGAGAAAACAATTCCCTGCCTTTCACAGAGAGCAAACTGGTCAGCAATGGCCGTAACTCATCCATACAGCTGACACTGACAGAAGTTCTACAAAATGCTTTACATGGTTTCAAGGTAAATCCTGAGGGAATTTGACTGAACTTGTGAGATACAAAAGTTGCATGTGTTGCTATATAGGTCTTGCTTTAACTTGGCCTTAACAAGCCAGCAGAAAAGTTTAACCATGAGGCATAAAAAAGTAAAGCTGGATTAGTAAGCTGATCTGTAAAAGGCTCAAATCAACAGGTTCTGATATTGGTGCTGCAAATAAACCACTGCTATTATGGACTATGCACACAACTACTTTTTCTTAGTTTCAATGAGAAGAAATATTTGTACTAATAGTGATTAGAAAAACTATTATATCTGCATCCTGTACTCTGAATAACTACTACAAAGACAATAATGTGCATTGTATTAATTATTGTGGCTGTCCTACTAACGTGTTTTGAAACTGTCTCATTATTTCTTATTAAAAGTAATAAAAAAAGAAATAAAGAAATACAAAGTTAGACCTTAACCATATTGCAGGGCTGTCAGGTTAGCTCAGTGGTTTAAACACTTGTGTGGGCAATCTCAGTCTGCCACAGGGAAGGGAGATTCAGTGCCTTCACCCACCCTTAAGGCAGCCTGAGCCAGCCAAAAAAAAAAAAAAAAAAAAAAAAGAAACACCTTTCTCAGCTATATCTTTGGTGACACATTGTACATACTCCTTTATCATTTATCTTGTGATGGATATAGTTCATTATGCTATCCTGGCTATTATGAATAATGCTTCAATGAATACTTGCCTTATTTATTTAGCATTTTGCTCAGACAAAGTACATGCCACCCACAAGTTAAAGAAGAGAAAGTTTATTTTAGCTCATAGTCTATGGAAGTTTCAGTCTATAGACAGCTGGTTCCAAGGTAGGGTGGCATGGTAGGGGGAGACAAAAGAAAAAGAAATCATTTAAAATTGTAAGATCTTAACCTATGAATATACTAAGCAAAAGCATAGAGATAAACAGTGAAGGGCATCAGAATGAACAGTGATTTTGGGGAGTCTCCAAAACACAGAAGACAAAGACAAAAATAGACAAATGTGGTAACATAAATTAAAAGGCTTCCATACAGTAAAGAACCTATTAACAGAGTCTAAAGACAGCTTATTGGATGAAACAAAATATTTCAAACCATATGTCTGACAAAGGGTTACTATGCACACAACCAAAAGAAATATATATATATATATATATATATATATATATATATATGAATAAGAAAGAAAATAAATAACATAACACCTAACAGGACAGCAGTTCTTAATGGACATTTCTCAAAAAAGTGATTTCTAAATGGGCTATAGCTGTATGAGAAACTGTCCAACAGCTTCAATCATCAGAGAAATTTAATCAAAGCCATGAGACTCAAGTTAAAGACCTCAAGAAACCAAGAAATAAACGAAAAGATATGCATGTTTACTTTGAGTGGAACACTACATAGTACATATGTATGTCAAAATAATACCTGATATTCTATAATTATGTAAAATATTCATGTTAAATAAAAGAAAGAAACAAAAAGGAAAACATTACTGGTAGCTTTGAAGACATCCTTCCTATTCATTTTACAAGAAATCAGCATTCTGACCATAGGGTATCTCACTCCCAAGCTCATCACCGTATTTTGTTTCACCACATAGGATCACAGTCTGTGCTATCTTTGCATTTCCAGACCATTATTTAATTAGCTAGTATCAGTGATTGCGCTATGATTCCTCTGTGATTGTGTCTCAACATTAAATGTGCACAGTTTTTAAAGCTATAGAAACAGCATCTGAAGAGAATGTAAAAGCAAAACAACTATGAGCTAGCACACAGGGTTCTGTGCAATGTGAAGTAGACTAACTCTCAGTGTTCTAATCCTCATTTGTTCTGCCAGGGCCTAATGGGTTTTGCTGAAATGAACAAGGCTAAGGAACAGATGGTGTTATCTGGGGAACGGCAAAGAAATTTCAGACATGAATAGAAGTAGAAGTCACTAGACAACTACCACAGGGTGGGTGATTTTTTGATAGTGGTGTCAGAAATTGAATCAATAATATTAAGAACAAGTGCAAAGCATAGAGGGACAATGTGGGTGGACAGTCATCAAGCAAACAGGCAAAGACAGCAATGCTTTTCAATACTTACTTAAGGGCCCTCTGAGTATTAAATTATTGTGAGAAAGACATGCCGAACCATAAATAACTCAACTCACAACTGAATCTTCATGTATTTCCCTATAGCTAAAATGACTTTTGACAAGGAAAAACCCAGATAAAACCCATTTACTTGATAAATTTAATAGCATCTTTCAGTGGTTTGGTTAATCTTTCTCATATGCTTGTTAAAATTTAATTGAGATACATTTATATAGGTAAATTCATCAAACATGTGCACTGCATTTAGTGAATTCAGAATTGAGTAAATATCACCACAGTCTAAGCCTAGACATTTCCAACAAGCCAGGCATTACCCATGTTCACCCTCACACCCTGAAGCCCTAAGCTCACACTGACATGTTTTCTGTCACTGTGGCTTTCCCTACTTCGTGTATTTTACATCAGTGAATTGTACCTGGTCTTTTTAATTTTTTTTTAAAGAGAGTAAAACATAGTATTAAAGCAAAAATTACAAATGATACAGAATTTCATTGAACAATATGCTATGAGTTCCTCAGTATTTGTTATATTGTTTAGTATTGTCTTCAAATCAGTTGTTCATTTTAACGGGTATGCACATGCAAAACTGGAAGAAGAAAAACACAACAAAGAAATATATAAGAAGGCAAAACATACAATTGACTTTTATCACTTGGCATAATGCTTTCCAGGTTCACTCACATAGTAGTGTGTCAGCATTGTGTTCCTTGTCTTTAAAAACTTTTAAATAGTATTTCACTACTTGGATGTATTCACTTTTGTTTACTCAGTTGTCAGTTGATGGATATTTCGGTTATTTTACCTTTGGGACACAAAGAATCATTTTTTTAGACATTTATATGCGTGTTTTACCTGAACATTTGTTTACATTTTATCTTTAGTCCATAACTAGGAATAGAATATATGGGTCACAGGGATAGTCCAAGTTAAACATTTTGAGAAGGCCCAAACTATACTATAAAGTTTTCTGATCATTTTATGTTCCCACCAGTGCGGATTTCTCCACATCTTTGTCAACCCCTAATGCAACTTTAAATTTAATCCTGTTAAAATGAATTGGAAGCTCATGTGCCTTTGATTTGCATTTCCATGAAGACAGATGATACTGATCATCTTTTCACGTGCATAACAAACATTTTGTGTATTCTTTAGGACTATATATTCAAACATTTGCCCATTTTAAACTGTTTTTTTGTCTTTTTACTACAATTTTAAACATTTTTATATGTTCTCAATGCCAGCATATTACTAACTATATACTCTGCATATGCTGTGGATTGTTCCTCTTTCCCGTTATAATCACTTTGCCATTGCTGAGCAGGGATACCTGAAACACACACCCTAAGGGAAGACACCTTATTTGAGTGTGAGGTTTCAATCCATGATTAGGTGGCTCCAAGACAGAAACCATACAGTAGGCGACAGCTATCCACTCCCTGGAATCCATGGAGAGAGATGAGGAAAGAAAGAGGAGAGAGAGAGAGAGAGAGAGAGAGAGAGAGAGAGAGAGAGAGAGAAAGGAAGAGTTAGGGAAGCAGAGAGAAAAAGGGGAGAGCCAGAGAGAAACATAAACTCTTTCAGGTCATACCCGCAGTGACTAGCTATACCCAGAAAACCACCTATAAACTTATCTGTGAACAAGCCCACTGCTGAGTATAATACTCCCTGACCTAGCACTATATAAAAGCAGGAGGTGTGTACATTTCAGATCTAAACCATACCAGTGTACTTTGGTACACTGGTATCTTTATGTTCTCTTTCTATATTATAATCCTTAACACACAAAAGCCTTTAATTTTGTGAAACAAAATGTCATCTATGCTTTTGGTGTCCTCCCCAAGTGTTGCCCACTCTAACAACACACATTTCTTCCTCTATTTTGTTCTAAGAGTTTTATAGTTTTAGCCCTCATATTTAGATATGTGATACATTTTGAATTAAGTTTTGTGTAAGATGTGAAAAAAAAGTTCCTAATATACTATTGTGTATATGTTACCCATTCTCCTAAAACCTTTAAATATTATTTCCTTTAAACTGTCACGGTGCCTTTGCCAAAATCCATTGAGCATAAATAAAAGAGTTTATAACTAGATTATATTCTGCTCCACTGATCAGCGTATCTTCATAAGTGATTGTAGTTTTATAGTAAGTTTTGAAATAGGGAAGTATGAAAACTCTGGGATCCTTTTCAAGTTATTCCACCTATTGAGAGTATACTGGATTTCCATTTTCATTTTCTGTTTTGTTTTTAACTAGAACATCGATAGAACTTATACTGTATTGAATTTGTGAATCAAGTCATAAGACTTGAGAAAGCTAATGACACAAGATCTGAATCTGTATCTGAAGGCAGGAGCAGACAGATTTCCTAGCTCAAAGATAGTCACACAGAGAGAATTCCTTCTCAATTAGTGTTTTAGTCTGTGGAGACTTTCCAGAGATTGGGTAGCTCACGTTGGGTTAGGAGGTTTGCTTTGCTTAGTCTATAATGTAAATATCAATCTCATCTAGAAATACTCAGAAATTTGATTAACTATATCACTGATACCCGGAAAAACATTATGTCCAAAGTCCACACATGTTAATTATCACAAGAAATTTGTGGAATATTGCCATGTTTAGAACATTAAGATTTTTAATCTATATACATGAACAACCATTCTTCATTAGATATTCCACTGGTTATGGGTTTTTCACAGCTACCTTTTATTAGGTGGAAAAAAGCTCCATGTATTCATAATCTGCTTAGAGCTTTTAGTTATTAAAGTCATTGGAGTGTATAAAAAGCATATTCTGCACCTACTGAGGTTATCATGTGGCTTGAATGTTTTATTCTATGAATATTGCATAATATATTCATTGTTTTAACAAACTTTACATTACTGGGATAAATTCTAAATTTTCTTAGTTATAATGATTTTTAATTTTTACTTTATGCATTTGCCAATGTTTTCTGAGTGATTTTTGCATTTTGTTAATTAAGATGTCTGTCAATGTTTTTATCTTTTCTTTCTCTTTTTTGAAGGGAGTGGGCTAGGGATACATCCTAGGATCTTCCACAGGTTAGGCAAGAGTTCTACTACTGAGCTATATTCCCAGCCCTCACTAGTTTTGAGGACAGTTTTATGTTGGCATCATAACATAAGCTATGAAGAATTTTGGCTATTCTGTCTTTTATAAATGTTTATTATAATATATTATATTATAATATATGTTATATGATATATTATATGATATATTATATTATAATATATGTTATATTATATTATATTGTATTGTATTATATTATATATTATATTTATTATATAACTATTAATTCATTTGAAGTATTTGGAACTAAGTTCCTGGTGAGGGGAGCATGCATACACTGTATTAAGCTAGGTAGGATCCCCCAAAGACCCTCCAAAGTCCTGGCAGGGGCACACGCAGTGAGCAGGTTGCACAAATGCACGGAAAGATCCTAAGTAGCAGTGAGAATACAAGAAAACAGTTAGTAAGTTAGGTGAGTCAGCATTATACTTTCACATACAGACACACAGAATAGAATTAGGAAGGTAGGGCTGCCATTTTTTAATCAAACAGCCCAGGGAGAACTTCAGCAGTGTTAGACCAGTTCTAGCCTCCATATCCAGAGGTCAAGAACAATTCCATATCCAGCACAAATCCCATTGCACATTTGGCTGGAGTGCACAGCATATTTTGGGGCTCACACTTGGACCTACTACAGAAAAGTGAACACCGGAGGAATTTAACTACTTTTATTTTACTCCATTTGACTAACTTCTTTTTCCTTTCAGTTGGTTTTGCTGTTGTTGTTCAGTCAAGTTTAGTTTTGTTCTGCCTTGATTCATTTTTATGGTTTTTTTTTCTCCTCACTTTCATGACTTAGGTACACTTCCTTTCATTTAGTTTTCTTCTACTTGCTTTTTTACTCTCTTTTCTCAACCTTATGACGTGATTTTATGATATTTTCATAGTTTAACATTTCCTCTTCTCTTTCTGGTTCACTTCATTACTTCTTTACTTTCTCTTCCAGTCTCTTTCTCTCCTATGTACTTTAGTTTCCCAAAACTTGGGTGATAATCCTTTGCTCTTGATTCTTGCTCCTACTGTGCTCAGCCTTACTGAACCATCTTGATATACCTCTTAAGCCTCTAAAAGGATAAAATCACTCTACTAAAGGGAAAATCATTCCATAGAAGTTCTCAGTATATGTTGGATCCTATTATATAAATATAGAATTTGATCCTACAGCTAAAAGAATCACTTTATTTTTATTTTTTAATGGTTTCATCTTTTTTATTACATTTAATAAGAAATGACAATGTGACAGTTTCAGAACACGTAAGTAATACATTCTCAATAATTGACACAATGTATATTGCTGTCTTCATTATAGTTATACAGAGCAGAGGGTGTAGATATGATAAATTTTCTAATGGCTACTAGTATAATAGATTTCTTCTCTTTGATCTAAGGGAAGGTAGTTGTATACATAGTCAAATTTTTCATAATTGCAGTGGGTTACTGGTGAAAACGGGCAATGATAGAAACTGTTGATTAAAGCCTTTTACAGATCAGCATACTAAACTATCTTTATGTGTTATGTGTTATGTTTAAACTTTTCTGCTGACAGGGTAAGAGCAAGTTATTGAAATACTTGTATAACAAAACATGTAGCTTTTGTATCTCCCAAGGTCAGTCAAATCCCCTCAGGATTTACTTTGAAACCAAGTACAGTGCTTTGTAGAACTGTTGTCAGAGTCAGCCACCTGGATGAGTCACAGCCATTCTTGACTTGTTTGCTCTCTGTGAAAGCCTGAGAGAATGCTTTCTCTCTAAGTGACTCTCCTTTGGCACACTGTATACCTTTAATCCCTTTCCTTTGTGGTCCCTTAATCTTCTTCAACAGAAAATTTGGGAAACCACTGAGTTATAGGATGTTATAGCATAGGCTCTGTTCTGTCCTGAGTCCTCACTGACCTTGAAGGACTAGAGCCAAAATATTTGCTATCTTTGTAGACCTTTTTCTTTCTCTAATTTTTGGTCTGTAAATTTATATTCTTAGCCCTCCAAAAGAAAAGGTTAGCGATACTAGTGCTCTAAAACATAGGTGCTTAAGGTTAATATCATTGTCTTTCTGAACATCAAACATCTTAAACTTAATATGGAATTGGTGTTTTCCATCAATCATTAATGTTCTAATAAATGACTATACAGCGTGATAAAGGCAGTTACACATTTCTATACAGATATTTAGAAATATAAGCATGTACCAAATTTTAGCCTGTCTGTCCTTTGGTATTTTTGCTATGCTCTTACTCTAATTTAATAACCTTTTTTGTTTTCTTGTAAACCAACTATTTACTTGAGAGAAAGTATAACAGTAACTGAAATTACATTGGAAGGAGCTCACATCTAAAAGGTCAGAATGACAGGAATTCCAAGTATAGTTTTAGTGTTATATATTGCTATTATCAGTGTCCAAAACCTTTTAAGGTTTCTCAGGACCCTTGCATAATTCATCTTGTACATATAACTGAGTAGTTTTTCTCCTGCTATGTTTGTTCTCTTTTCTGCTTCCAGTCACTTTGCTGTTTAACCCTTAAGCCTTTGATTTCCATTCAGCTGTGTTGTGCCTCCCTATTTTTATTATTTCTTTTGAGTTTTTAGACTAGGAAAATTATATGACATTTACACATGGAGGTCTGGTTTATTTCACTTATGTTTATTATCTTTTGTTCAAGGTACATCCATGTATATATAAAGTCTTCCAGTTTATCATTCTTTGTAGCTGAGTAATATTGCATTGTATAAAAATATCACATGTTAGCCAGGTGTGGTGGTGCACGCCTGTAATCCCAGCACTCGGGAGACTGAGGCAGGAGGATCGGTGTGAGTTCGAGACTAGCCTGGACTACCAAAGTGAGCTCAAGGCCAGCCTGAACTGTGTAGTAAGACCCTGTCTCAAAAAATAAAAAATAAAATAAAAAATAAAAATAAAATATCACATCTTTTTCAACCATTCTTCATACGATGGGCAATTTGGTTGTTTCCGAGATTTGGCTATTACAAATTAGGTTGCTATAAACATAGATATCACTATGGTATATTTTCAGTTCTTCTGGGAAAATTCCCAGTAGAGGGATAGCTGGATTGAATGGGATTTCCATCTCTAGTTTCTAAGGAGCCTCCACACTGCTTCCATAATGGCTGCACCAGTCTGCATTCCCACCAGCAGTGGAGAAGGGTTCTTTTTTCCCCACAGCCTCTCCAGCATTTGTTGCTGGTTGATTTCGTTATGGTAGCCATTCTTTCTGGAGTGAGATGGTATCTAAGTGTTGTTTTAATTTGCATTTCATGAATGGCTAGCGATTTGGAGCATTTCCTCTTGTATTTGCAGGCATCTTGAATTTCTTTCTCTGACAGGTGTGTGTTCATCTTAGATGCCCATTTCTGGATTGGGTCTTTGAATTTTGGAGTCTGAATGGTTTTTAGTTTTTTATAAATTTTAGAAAGAAGACCTTTGTCTGAATATTTATCAATTAAAATCTTTTCAAAATTTGTGGGTTGTCTTTTCACACTGTTGGTAATTTTTTTTTTTTTTTTTTTTTTTTTTTTTTTTTTTTTTTTTTTTTTTTTTTTTTTTTTTTTTTTTTGGGGTGAAAAGAACTTCTTGGGGCTCGGCGGGATGGCTCAGTGGTCTAAAGCGCCTGCTTGGGAGCGTGGGTGGCTTCAGGGACCGAGGTTCGATCCCCAGCACCACATGCTGTGCCAGCCTTGCCCTCAGGGCAGGCTGAACCGGCCATAAAAAATGAGTGAATAAACAAACAAAAGTTCTGAAACAAGAAAGTAAATAAATAAAAATTTTTAAAAAAGAAAAGAACTTCTTAACCACAGGAGGTCCCAGTTGTTGGTTCTTTCAAGTGTTATAAGTGCATTTTGATTTTTGTCTATGAACTCTTTGCCTACCCTGATGTCTTCAAGATTTTCTCCCACTTTCTCTTCCAGGAGATTTAATATTTCTCTTTTAATATTTAGATCCTTAATCCATTTTGACTTTATTTTAGTGCGTGGTGATAGACCTGTGGCAAGTTGTAGTTTTTGGCATGTAGAGAGCCAGTTTTTCCAGCACCATATATTAAAGAGGCTATCTTTCTTCCAGTAAGTGTGTTTGGCCCCTTTTGAAAAAGTAAGTTGGCTGAGTGTGTTTGTATTTGGTTCTTCATCTTCTCATTTATTCCACTGATCCTCAGGTCTATTTTTTGGCCAATATCATACTGATTTTATCACTGTAGCACTGACCTAATTTTAGGTCAGTAATAGTAATGCCTTCTGACTTACCTTTGTTGCCCAGGATTGTCTTTGCAATTCTAGGTCTTTTGGAGTTCCAAATAAATTTTAGGAATGATTTCCCCAGGTCTGTGAGGTTTATGTTGATGGTATTTTGATAGGAATTGCATTAAATCTGTATAACAGTTTAGGGAGTATGTCCATCTTCACAATGTTGACTCTTACTATCCAGGATCAGGGAATATTTTTCCATTTTCTGAAATCCTCTAGGATCTCCTTTTTTTGGAGCACTGTAGTTTTCATTGAAAAGGTCTTTCACTTCTTTAGTTAGGGTAATTCCTAAGTATTTCATTTTCTTCAGTGCTATCGTAAAAGGTATTATTTCTCTAATTTCTCTCTCAGTGTGCATGCTAGCTTTATACAGGAATGCTACTGAATTTTGTGTTGACTTTTTATCCTAGTATGCTACTTAATTTGTGTATTAATTCTAGTAGCTTTTTGGTGGAGTTTTTTGGGTCTTTCAAGTAGATTATCATGTCATCTGCAAATAATGATAATTTAGCTTCTTCTTTACCTATTTTTATTGTTTTATTTCTCTCTCTTCTCTAATGACTGTAGATAATGATTCCAGAACTATATTGAATATGAGTGATGATAGAGGACATCCTTTCGTTGTACCACATCTGAGAGTAAAAGGCTTCAGTTTTTCGCCATTTAGAATTATGCTATCTGTTGGATTGTCATGGATGGCTTTTATCAGCTTGAGGTAGAGGCCCTCTATTCCAAGTTTCTGCAGGACTTTGAACATGAATGAGTGTTGGACTTTGTCAAAAGCCTTTTGTGCATCAATTGAGACTATCATGTAATTTTTGGCTTTCGCTCTATTGATATAGTGTATAACATTTATAGAATGCATATATTGAACATCCTTGCATCCCGGGGATGAATCCTACCTGTTTGTGGTGTATAATCTTCTTGATGATTTGTTGTATTCTAGTGATGAGGATTTTATCGAGAATTTTTGCATCTATGTTCATGAGAGAAATTCGCCTGTAGTTCTCTTTTTTTCTGCATCCCTTTCTGGTTTTGGTATCAGTGTAATACTTGCTTCTAGGAATGATTTTGGGAGGATTGCTTCCTTTTCAATTTAATTGAAGAGTTTGAGGAGTATTGGGTTTATGTCTACATTAAATTTCTTTTAGAATTCAGTGGTGAATCCATCAAGTCCTGGACTTTTCTTTGTCTGTAGGCTTTTTATTGCATTTTTTTCATTGACTGTTATTGGGTTATTGAGAGTTCTTATATGTACTTCATTCGGTTTTGATAATTTGTACTTTTCTAGGAATCTGTCCATTTCATCTGTGTCTTCAATTCTGTGACAGTAAAGATTCTTAAAGTTGCTATTTATTATCGTCTGAATCTTTGCTGGGTCTGTAGTAGTTTCACCCTTTTCGTTCCTTATTGCTTCAATTTGAGTCTTTTCTTTCCTCTTTTTGATGATGTTAGCTAGAGGCTTATGAATTTTATTTAATCTTTCAAACAAACAGCTTTTTATTTCATTAATTCTTTGTATTGTTTTCTTTGTCTGAATTAAATTAATTTCTGCTCTAATTTTTATAATTTCTTCTTGTCTTTGGGCTTTAGATTTTGTTTACTCTTCCATTTCTAGTCAGCTTATGTGTTGCATTAGAATATTTATTTGTTACCATTCTGTCTTCTTAATAGGCGAGTTCAGGGCTATAAATTTCCCTCTATGAACTGTTTTCATTGCATCCCAGAAATTCCAGTAAGTTGTGTTTGAATTTTAATTAAATTACAGATCTTTTTAAATTTCTTGTATAATTTCATCTCTAATCCACTGGTTACTGAGAAGAGTATTGCTGCATTTCTGGGGTTCTTGTGTTTTCTCTTGTCATTTATTTACAATATCATTGCCCTGTGGTCAGATAGTATGCATGTGATTATTTCTGGTTTTTTTTTTTTTTTTTTTTTTTTTTTTTTTTTTTTTTTTTTTTA